>JAMXBD010004085.1:0-85501 GCA_024138025.1 Combretum micranthum | reverse complement strand
GGCAGGATTAAAAGCCAAAAGTTTTGTTTGAAAGACAAACATTGAAGATAAGTTATCCAGATTTTGATTGTCATCCAAACAAGACCTTGGACTTTTTGGAAGATCCCTATATGTGTGTGTGCGCGTGTGGTTTTGTTATGGTAGAGTGTGCCTTGAATTAGATTTTGATAAAAATATCAGAGGGATGGGAAGTGGAAGCAATGAAAGTGGGGGGAATGGATTGATCTTGTGTTTGGATGACTGGAAGTATGAATCACAATGGGTATATAGTACATCATGTCATCTGTATCCTCTCATTGAACGTTGAAAGGGGTGACATGGATGTATATAAATTTTCCACTAATCATACCTCCTAAATTGGAGATTCTAGTTTATCAACCCCATGAAAATATTTACTTTATCCTCTGCATAATAATTTAATTTTGCTTCCATTGTCTTCTGAAATATGGATTTTATAAATTTTACTTTTATTTTCCATCCTCCCTTTGCCTCCAAATATAAGATGTTAGAGGTCTGTGTTAAGTTTACATTATTTTTAAAATATCGATTATACATTTCATGAGTAAGGCATGCTTTTTGCTAGAGTTAATTTTCTCTCTAGTACACTTTTGCATAAACACTGGTTAGCACAGGCTTCTCTTTGTCAATCCCATATACATGTTATATTTCAACGTTCCATGCTAAAGTCACTACTATTTCCTTAGCTAATTGTTGCATTTACCTTCTGATACCATGACCATTTTTACTATTCTTATTTAGACATTGCCCTCATAATGTATTATTAGCTGACAACATCCATTTTTGTCTTTTTCTGGGCAGCCCACAGACTCTGGTTCGTGCTTTAAGGTCTGTTGCTTATTGTACTCAGATATCATTTTCTTGTATGTATTGCTGCTTTACCTTTATGGTCACGAAAACTTTGTATTGCTGGCAATTATACCTCATACTTTCATCCTACTTATGGTTGAGTTCTATGTTTTTATTATCAAGTCGCTGAGTGGATCCATCTTTGGCCCTGGACTGTACATATTTTGTTACGAACTAATAGTCCACCAATAGCTCAAAGGGAGAGGCAGAACATTAATAGCAGTGAGATGATGGTGTTATGGTGTCAAAAAGAATAAAGCTTAGTCAAGAGTATTAAGAAAGAGAAAACACATGGTGCTATCGAGGCTTCTTCCTTTATAGGAACCGTTTCATCATCACAAGAAAGAAAACCATTTATAGTTGGTTGGCCTACTGGTTTAAAATCTCTCTATTTCTCTCACTTGAGTATGAAAATCTTTGTTTCTTTCTTTCAAAAGATTCGAGAGGAAATTAGAAGATTTACAGTTCTACTCTTTTGGAAAGTTTTCCTTTGTTCATATGCAAGGAACATCACTATGGTTAGCCATATGATTAGAGGAACTAATCGTTGTACTACTAAGCTACCGGTGTTACTTGAAATTGTGCAAATCCTATATATGAAAATGAGAGAAAAAGTAAATTCCATGAAAAGTATGCTTGTTTTGTAGGCATGGTGCCTACTACATGTTAGAGCACAATTTAATCAACTTCATGTGTGGACTCCACATCACCTCTAAGGAAAAGGAGAATGGGAAAGGGTCAGGTCGTGGGATGAAGGTGATCCTTGTGAAAAGAATGCCTAGCCCTCACTAGTCAAGCATTAGAGGTTACGATGGGGATTGCTCACTTTGGTTAGAGATTATGGGTCATTGAGGAATGCATTCTCTATGTCTTGGTCCCCTAAAACTTAGAACCCTTAGAATAGAATGTCTACTTGTGGAGTAAAACTGATGCTAAGAGGTTAGAGGAGATGAGGCTGGCCTCTAATATGAGGAAGCATGGCCTAGGGTGAGAGGCTCCATATTCTGTGTTGCTAAAGGAATGGTAACCATACTTATGGGTTGATATTGGTCGCTAATAAGCATTCTTGGCAACAAAGAACAAGCAACTTCTTTGAAAATTTTTGGCATTAAGTCTTATATTTGAAATTGAGATTTGTTACAAAATAGGAAAGTTAATTGTTACAAAATAGGAGAGTTGTCATAAATTAGGAATGTATTTTATTAGAAGGATTAAATAGGATTATTTTCTTTTATTTCATATCTTCAAGTATGTATATAATTATGTACTATATGAATCCATGAACATATAGAAAATTCTTTACATTTCAAATTTATGTGGTATTAGAGCTATGATTTCTAGGATTTCTTTCCTTTTCACATTTAACTCTATGCTAAGTAGTAGGTGTGGTGTGGGTTGGATTTGTGGTGTTCTCTGATTGACTTCTTGTGAGGTCAAGTTTTGGTTATTTTAACTTAGTGGCAATGCCATACATTTATTCAATGCTACCTAATTTGCAACTCACCTATTATGGAGAGTTATTCAGGTTTTGGTTGTTTGAAGGGTGTTCCTTGATAGGGTATGCTATAAAAAAATTACGTTTACTTTCATATAGAATGTTTTTCGTATGCGGATTGGGCAGGGTCTAACGAGACCGAAAATCCATTATTGGTTATGGTGTTTTCTTTGGTGGAAATCTGGTCTCATGGAGGAGAGAGAAATAAAATGTTGCATCTAGATCTACTGCAAAATCAGATTGTAGAGCTATAGCTTAATCTATGTGTGAGGTGACGTGGATATATCAACCTCAAGTTGAGCTTAAAGTCTCAGTGCCAGAATAGTTATGGTGAACTAAGCATGCTGTTTTTCCTATTGCATCAAATCTTGTGTTTCACCAATGAGCTAAATATATTGAGGGCCTGTTTGTTTCAGTGAAAATGTTTTTCAGGAAAATGTTTTTTCATTTTTTCCATGTTTGTTTAAAGGAAAAAAAAAAAAAAAACAATTAATGGAAAACGTTTTCCCCTAAGACTATCAATTTACGGGTTCTCCCAATCATTTACAATACAAAGATATTTATTATTAATTTTTTAATATTTTTTCTTTAGGTAGATTTATTTCTAGTCATAATATATGTCTTTTTTTTTTTTTTAATTTTTTATACTTAAATTGTATGAGTTATTTTGAAGTTATACAAATAGAGGAAATCTATTTTCATAAAATTAGCCAAATATTTAAAAATTGTTACTTTTCAAGAAAACTTTTTCAAGGAAAAATGTTTTTCATTAACAAATATTTTTCCTCAAAACAAACGGAGCCTGAGTTTGACTGTCATTTTTGTTTGTGAGAAGATGTAACTTGATAATTAGTGGGCATGTGAAAGTTAGAGAACAACTTGAAAATCTCTTTACAAAAGCTTTAAAGGGGACTTGGTTGAATTCCCTCTCCCCCTCCCCCCCAACCAAGCTGTCATGGTTGACATTTATGCTTCATCTTGAGAGGGAGTAATATAGAATAGGAAAATTAATTGTTATAGAGAAGGAAAGTTGTTATAGAATAGAAATGAATTTTATTAGGAGGACTAAATAAAATTATTTTATTTCCTTTCTTATCTTCTAGCATGTATATAAATTTGTATTATTTGAATTAATTAATATACAAAAAATTCTTTTCACTCCAAATTTACAAGAAGGCATAATGAAACCAATGAGTTATTGCACCAAATGTTTATATGAGATATGATTGTCATGCTATCTTATCCGACACCACAAAGTATTATTGCAATATTCACTGTAGTTATGGTCTCTCTAAACATCTGCAAACATTAAAAGTAACATCACAAATGTGCACCCATCAAGTCCCCATAGAGTTCATCTCTGAGAACAATTTGAATAGGTGGGAGGGAAAGAGGGGAGAAGGAAAGACTTGATTTTATTTAATTTTTTCTGTAGTTATGGGGACAAGACAAACTTAGGCTTAGCTCTAAATAAAAAGTATTACAGAAGTTTTCCTGAGCCTTGACTCCAAATATTCATTGAATATCTCTGTAATACACCTGTTTTGATATTTTCTAGAATGACCAAATGCATTAAGATAAAAATAAAATCCTGGAGGCCACACTGGAGTAAGCTGCCTAGTTCTTCATGCTTAAGGGCATGGTATGTACAAGAACTCTAAAGGTATTTATTTGTATTAAGCTTGGCATAAATTTCAAGCTCATCTTGTATAAGAGCCTCAGCTCGGTAGAGTCTCGAATTATGCACGTGTTGTGGAAAGTACATCTCTTGATAGTTCTTCAGTTTCATTTCTATTTGTATTGCATGGTATATGGTGAGGCACTGCCTATTTCCACTACCTGCTTCCTTTATCAATGCTACTGCTGAAATTACAAAAGAATTAAGCCTTTCTTGAAGGGAGAGCAAGTTTTATTATAAATGCTTTGAATATGCCACGTAATTATAATAGAGCATAATTTATGAGGTCATGTTGGATGTAAGACTGAAAATAATTCAGTTCTTGAAGCATTTCATCTGTATTAATGTGTGGAAAAATGAAACAACCATCAATCTAACAACCTATACAAGTACTAACTAGCTTGATTTAAAGTGGCAACTCTAGACTATGCTCTACAGAGTTACCACCAAAAAAAAAAAAATAAAAAAATAAAAAAAAGACAAGAAGAAGACGAAGAAGAAGAAGAAGTATGCACCTCAAACTCTAAATGGTATGTTGTTAATACTATCAGTGGAAATGGATTGTCTAAGCACATCTTATGATATGGGAGGAGCTGAAAGTTCAAGCAATTCTCAAGGTTATGAGACTACATAAGCTGAAGTCAAACTCTTAATGAAGGGAGGAACACATGAAAAGAAGAGAAGAATAAGGGAAAGAGATGTACTTAACAAAGTTTACAGGCATGCCTTAATGGGCTACTTTTGGTCAGTAAATATTTGTTGGTTGAATAATGGGTAAATTATAGCAGTTTGTAAAATATAAAAAGTCAAGATTATAGATTAAAATTGCTTGGATAAACTATCATGTAAGTGAAATGATCAGAAAGAAGAATGAAATGCACACAATAGACATTCTTCACTTCTATAAGTTTTAGAGGCATTTCGTAACTGGTGACCTGTCACAACCAAATGTGTTAAATTCATGGAATACCATATCAGCAGCAAGATGGCTGATTACAATTTCCACCTTCTATTAAAAAAGAAAAATGAGAAAATTAAAATTTCCAAGAACTCTGCCAGTGGTTGTTGCACAATTAGAAATGGAAATTTTTTTGTTACATTTCAATAATTGACATTGTTCATTCACATGTACTTGCTATTTGAAACTCAATGGTTTCTTGTTAGAGTGGTCGAAATGCAAGAAATACTTGATCAACAGCTTGCTGAAGAGGCGGCTGAAGCTGAGGGAGGAGGTGCAATGGCTTCAATTACAAATCCAAGAAGAACGGCCAAGTAACTCTTTCTCAATCTGTTTTTGATTTTGTTCTACCATTACTTTGGTCATGTTCAATCTAAGCTCATGCAAAGGCCATTGTAGCCACATCTGCTAATTTGCTTTGATGTTACAGGAAAGCCAGTGCTGGAGAAGCTTCCTCCAAGAACCTTGTGCACCAAAATTGAAGGTTCAGGGTAAAGGCTACAAAGATAAATGCTATGAGCAGATAAGGAAAACGGTGGAGGCACGGTTCAATAATCTTTTGACTGTGGTACGTATAGATGGATGCTTCTATAATTATTACAGAAGACACATACTACTTGTTCTGTTTGTCTGGCATTTAATGTTTGGCATGATAACATTTCAATGTGGAAAAAGACCAATCTTCATGTTGTGGAGACCATCCAGTGTGTTACTTTGTTTTCTACATAATCTTTTTTCTTTCTTCTTCTTCTTCTCTGTTTCTTTTTTTTTTTCCCTCCCCCCTCGTTGCTCACGCAATTTACAACCCTGCTTTTGCGTGCTGGTCTTTTTTTATTTTTAAAAACATATTGCAAGCTACTGCATGCATGCATATCGACTTTGTGTCCTATTCATTATTGCACTTTATTATAAAAAGGAAAATAAAGCAAACACTGACCTTCAACTCCTTTTTTTTTTTCCCCAAATACTTTTAGCTTGTGTTTGAGGACCTCAAAGCAGCATTGGAGGAAGCTCGGACGGTATATTTTCATTCTATTCTTTTCACGCTGGTCAAGTATGCTCTGTCTTTTGTATTGTGATGACTACTTCTTTGGTTGTTATACACTCTTTTTTTCTTGCTTAGATTGGGGATGAGCTTGGAGATATTTATGACTACGTGGCTCCTTGTTTTCCTCCGAGGTTTGCCCTCCTTTCCACTGGAAGTGTTTTTGCTGGTCTGTATGATTATGTACCTTTTGTTAACCCTACTTTGCAAACTCTATTGAATGGTTGAACAGTACATTGCTATAGCAGTTTAGGCGCCTCATTGACTAGTAGATCCATGGCGATAACTTTTTCTTAGAGTTGTGTTAATGATTGTTGAGCTCTCTACATTTTATTGTTGTGTTCCATCTTTAGTCAAGAAATTCTAATTGTTGTCTATTGCGAAGCAGTTCTTATGACCAACATTGACAATGATATTTGCCTTCAAAATCCAAAGGTCTACTCCAAGTTTAATTAAAGTTAGTAAGAAAAGTTGCTCCCATAAATTATACTTCAAAAGGACCAATGCCATCTTGAAAAGAGTTTTGCCAGTGAGAGCGAAAATAAAAATTTGAAGTAAATGAAAGGAAGTGCTTTAGTTATATTTTTATATTCTCAAAGATTGTGGTTTCAAAAAGAGGGGAGAGAAGAAGAGGAGAGAGAAGAAGAGGAGAGAGAAGAGGGGGGTTGGGGGGGTGGGGTTGGGTGGCGTGGTGGGGCGGTTTAAGAGGAATGTCATTTCCTTCTATTAATTTACCTCATTAGATATTAAAACGGTTTAATCACACTTATAGCCTAGGTAGGAAAATATAATGAAGAATGATGGTTTTCCTCAGGGTTAAGAATGAGGTTGACTGACCTTAAGGTTTAACCTTTTTGGTTAAGGCTTTAGGAACTATCCTGACCAATCCTATAATATTCTGGTTTGATGTTTCCACCAAGACCACTCGTGGAGATACATGTACATTGTAAGCCAGATTCAACATATGCATGGGTCTCATAGGGTGCTTCATGTGCTTAGAAAGGGAAAGAAAGCTCTTATGCTATTTTAAGTGGGGGCTCTTCAACCTTAATCAAGGAGTCCAAGCCATACGACAAATAAATAACCATGCACCAAATATGCTCCTGATTCTTAAAGACAGACAAGATATAGTTTCACAGCATGATAATTAGATCTACAAAGTAGCTTGCAGATGCATACAATATGTTAATGGGGATATGTCAGGGTAGGTCGTACATGACAACAGTGACTTTTGGTTTTTCACAAGCTAAGAATTCACACTGCTTGCTACATGGCTTTGGTTGACAAACATATAGCTCTGTTTGAATTTGTTATATTTGGTTTATTGTACTGGATTCAATTAAAATAGTCGTGTTTATTGTACCAGGTTCAATTAAAATAGTCATTCTTGGGGCTACTTGCAGTCTGCACAATGGAACTAGACTTTATGGTGTATTTCCATTGTCTAATTGTGCATGGATTTGTACATAGATGTTCCTATTATGACTGCCCCTCTATTTGCCAACTGAAAAGTGCTTCATCTTAAAAGCTGAAGTAGTAAATTTGTTAAATTAGAAAACAAGGATATATATATATATATATATATGTATGTATGTATGTATGTATGTATGTATGTATGTATGTATAAAGTATCTTGCATGCTTCATGAGCTACAAAGCACTCTTGCATCTTAACAAACTTATTGCTAACTTGAAAAACTCCCTGTAGGATTCTCTTTCTCAGTGGAGATTTGGATTGATTTGTTTCTTTGTTTCATTTTGTCTTGTTTGCAGATATGAGATCTTTCAACTCATGGTGAATCTATATACTGAGCGGTTCATCCAGATGCTGAGATTGCTCAGTGACAGGGCAAATGAGCTTACAAATATCGAGATTCTAAAAGTAACTGCCACCTCATCCTTACACTTTTTTGTTTCAAAAAAATTTAGAAAACTACATTTAAAAGATGTGGAAAAACCTGAAGATGCATTTAAACCTTTCTATTTTTTATTTTGGCCACTTACACCTTTCTATTTGATTTCTCTATAATGCAAATAGCCGTGAATATGTTGTCTGTCGATTGTGATCTCTTTTACATAGCTAGCCAATGAGCTAACAAGTAAGTATGATCAATTTTGTCTTTAGAGAATGTAGCGAGTTTCTTAGACTTTTGCCTTGAGAACTTTATTGAACCTCTTAGAGGCGTAAGCTCAATGTGGAGTTTGTATGCTGCTTTAAAGCTAGCCCACTTGTTAATTAGTGAAAACCTTATTATGGTACCTGCATAAGAAATCCTAGTCTTCCTCTAGATTTAGGGATAAATGACATGACTCTCTCCAGATCTGCTTTTTCTTCAGGACCACTTAGACCTTAATCCCATACACCCAACCGTTTGATAGCCTTGTGCCACCCATCCCTTCCTTTCTCAGGACACATTGCTCACACAAATCTTAGAACCATACACACCTTTCTTGAAAACTCTAGGAGCTAGACACTCATCTAATCCCTCAGCCACTCATCTACCTTAATGGCGATTCTTCATATATCTCCCGAATTATCGTGGCTCAATTAACTAGTTACCTACCTCATCTCATCGCCATCCTCCTTGCCTCTTCAAGCCACTCATAAACAAACCTCATAATGTTAAGGAGTCATCCTAGGTTTAGTAATGCCACTAGTTCTGTTATGCATATAAGAGTAGCATGTAGCTATTAATATAGTTAGACAAATAGATAGTTTCTTTAGCGGAGGTCTAACAAGATGTAGCCACATAGTAAAGGTATGTAGGGGTGTAGGGAGTATAATAGAGTAAGTTAGTTATGTGGGAGTCATTTCTAGCATATTTTTCTTTCTTTCTGATTGTTAGGAGCAGCAAACTTAGGGTCTGGGAGCAATTTGGCTTTTATCTAATTTGTAATCATTCTTATTTCACATTTAGAAGTAGATTGGACCAATTGATAGAAACCAAAAGAACAACTGTATTGATTCAATTGAACGTGAATGTTACAAACCCTTAGCTTCAAGAAGGAATTAGGTCACAAAGAAATTTAGAAAACTATAGAGCTACCAGCTCCTAACTCTCTTAATGGTAAGAACAGATTATGCTAGAGTAGTTTCTTGACTAACTAAACAAATATTAGAAGACCCCAGTAGCCAACCGCTTGACTTTTACTATCTAATTAACTATAATAAAAGCAACATTCGTCTTCATAATATGTAGTAGTTTTCTGATAAAATACCAATCGAGATCTTGGTTTGGGAAGAGACACTTCTATTGGTTCCATTATTTATACTTATGTTCAATATTCACAGACAGCTCCATCTTGGAGGACACTTGTGGCTTCTTAAAAGATAGAGAAATGGATGGCATACAAAGCAGTGTAAAACAAGGAACAATCACCAACCACCCTCCTGTCTCCTAGAGAGCAACAGAGAAATTATCTTGCTACAGTTCATACACCTAAGGTCTAAGAATTAACTTTGAAATACAACCTGGAATCTTTCAAGTGGATTCACTATCTATTCGTTTTGAACAACAAATGCACATGTATTGATGGTGATCGATACAATTGATGAGTTTGTGGAAGTTGTAGAAATGGAGTGCTTGAGCTTATGGTAGTGGATAGGGATGGGTTTTAGAACTTGTGGAATCCTTGAGGCTTTCAGACACTGCATGGTTGAGTAGGTTCCGAGTTAGGTATCGGCCAAACATTACAAGCAATAGTAGCTTTAATTGAAGAGAAAATTCACGAGCTCTTGAGGGTACCTTGTAACCATAGATTTTCTTGGGTACCGATTTGGAAGTGGTTGTATGGAGTCACAAGTTGGATTTCTGTTCTAACTTCATTCAACCTGAATCGATAGAGTATAAAGGAGGGATGTCTACCCTATCCATCCTAAACTGTTGAATCCTAACTGTGGAAGAGTAGTAGTTACTTGATGGAATTCCTTGATGCAAGCACTTAGGTAGAAGGAGTTCATTCTGATTTTTGTCTTTGAACAATCAGCATGTAGATGCTAAAGAGCAACGGCAGTTAGCAGATGGCCAACAACAGCATAATGAACATGATGAAGGGTGGCAATTTATCACAAGAAATATGAAGGAAAAGACCCCGTGTGATAGCTGCCTCAGGAGTTCTATGAATGGCAAAACTTAGTTAGGGAGAGTTCTAAAGTGGTTTCTGCTTCTGGGTGATATATGGCTAGAGCTTATTATTTTAGATAACATCAAACATATCTATTTTGCATGGACAGGCTTCCTTGGTTGCTCGATGTTTTAGGAGAACTAAGAACTAATTAAACGTGTTTGGGATTCTCTGAGGGGGTTCATCACTGAAGGTAGATTGGCACAAAGTTGTCTGGTGTAACAAGTCTCTTCCTAGAAATGTTCATCTTGTGGCTTGCTGGAATAGTAAGCTTTGCACTATGGACAAGCTTATTTACTGGGGCATCTTCTCCTTCTTGCCTATGTGGAGTGGCTGATGAAGATCACTCATACCTTTTCATCAAATGTCCTGTCTCATGACAGGTTTGGCAAGAGGTTTGTCAAAACTTGCGGGATCTTGTGAAGGGACTACTTCAAGTTTTGTTGTGTTCAGCTTCATGCTTTTCAATTATCAATCTTTGATATGCATCCACCCTGGTTGCATTTGTCTAACATATTTGGCTAGAAAAACTCTAATTCTCCTCGGCATTGCAGTTTCCAGCCATCCTTGATAGCAAGAAGGGTTTTATACCATGTCAAGTTTTATAATCCCTTGGTTTAAATAGGTTTCTTTTCCTAGCTTCATACCTTTTGTGATCTCCAGTGCTTAGTTGTCTCCCTCTGGGAGATTGCTATGTGCTGTTTAGTAAATTCCCAAATATACTTTCTCGCTTTTACAATTCATTGAATTTTTAAAAAGCAAAAATTTTCCCCAAATTTTCAGTGGGCGTTCTTGTAGTACAAGTTATAAGTAGAGATGTGGCAATGCTACAAATCTGACTGGGTAAGTAGAGTATGCAACACTGGTCAAAACATCATCCAATCAATTGAATGCTTTATAACTAGTCTTGCCTATTGTGGGTAGACTACAGCAGCTAAAAAGTTTTTGATGTTCCCTATCCAAAGTTTTAGGTCATCAGTATTAGTTCTACCTACAAAATTATCATTGCAGCTAAGCAACCCTTTACATGGAGTGGAGCCATGGTTATTTCATACTGGTTGAAGTCTGGGACAAAGTGGGTTTAATTTAGGCAAGGATTACTAGTCTATAAGTGTAAAACCTACTAACCCATTTAAGCACATGTGAATGTTGTGAACGAGTCAGATCTTTCTTGCTCAAAGGTGTATGAACATTTGTTTTTCTGAAATTCAAGGGAATTATTCATGGTCATTGATGAAAATACTAAAAGCACATCAGGATTGGAATACCATAGTTATTTGATTTGACTCATTGCATGCAATTGGATGGTTTGTGGACAATGAGGATATAGAGTAATCTATGCAACTGGATTTCCATATGAAGCTTTCTCATCCAAAGCTCAAGTTTCGTTTTCTGCAAGCCTGCCAAACCCTGATGGGGAGGTCGAACTTATTTAAATGACATGGTCCATATAGCTGATCCCATGTAGTGCGCATAAAGTTTGTTTGTTGTTGTTGGCGACGTCACAATAAAATCAGGAGTGGACACCTTGAGACAAGTTGGTACTATTGTTCTGTGTCACCAAGAGGGTTGGCTTCTAATGATATTCAATGCCATTCATATATCTTGTGGCTTCCAGTACAGAAAGACTCACTGCATTAGATAAATTGTCAAGCTGGATACTCATTTAAAATGCAGTTTGAACTTTGATGTGGGAAGGTATATGTGAACCTAAAATAATTCTTTTGTTACTGTTTCTATGCTGTATCCATATGGAATTCTGCTCTTGGTGCTATCGGTAGGAGTACCAAGCCACACATCTCAGTGGAATGCCTTTTACACTAGTTTCTATATTTTATGAATCAGATATAATGCTTGTCAAAAAGTCACTACTTACAAATGATGGGGAATGTGGACTGATAAATATGAAAGCATTCTGATCAAATGGTTGTGAATCTATTAAAAGATGTTCAACGATAAAATTCAAAATTACCTTCTTGTCTGGCCTCTTAATAATTTTATATTTGCAGAACACATTTTAGAGGTTTAGTTAAAACATGCTTGCCCATTGAAATTCCAATTGAATGGTTTAATGGCCTGTTAGTTCATTTACTGATTACTTTCTAACCATGGCATCTCAATATATTACTGTTCTGGCCAGCTTACTGGTTGGGTAGTTGAATACCAAGATAATCTGATTGGGCTTGGCGTTGATGAGTCCCTGGCTCAAGTTTGTTCTGAGAGTGGTGCTATGGATCTCTCATGAACTCATATGTGGAGAGAATGCAAGCAACAACACAGGTAATAATTAGAGATGATGAAATTGCAGTGCACTTGTAAACCTTAGCATGAATTTTGGTTTTGGAACTGTACTCTCTAATACTTTCAAATTCTGTTTCTTTTCATCAGATATGGTATACGAATATTCTTGAGGCTGATAAAGTGCAGCCACCAAAGAAAACGGAAGATGGAAAATTGTATACACCAGCTGCTGTTGATTTGTTCAGAATTCTTGGAGAGCAAGTGCAAATTGTTCGAGATACTAGCACTGATGTCATGCTGTACAGAATCGCACTGGCAATTATTCAGGCAATTCTTTTATGAAGTGTCTTTTCATTGATATCTGTATATTTTACTCAGGATTATTTTACCATGTAGAATGCACTTTGCTTTGGTTAATTGCCTCAAACCATAATTTTTCCAAACATCTGATGAAAAAGCTCATTATCAGAAAACTTTTAATGCCATAATTTTATTTATTTACTTATTTTTTAAAATTTAATTACATTTGGGATGCCATATAGGTATCAACTTTTGCATTTGATATGATTCAGCCAAAAGGATGGAATTAGTTGGGCTTGGTTTAATTTTCCAAACCTTAGAAATCATTCAAGCTATGTCCACCCCTGACAAACATCCCTCTCCTTTTCTGTTTTTTTTTTTTTTTATTTTTTTTGTCTATGGTATTTGTTTCTCACACTTACCTGCTAAAATCAAGAAGCAATCCAAGTGGGCTTTTGTAGTTGGTGTAAATATTTGGGGAACATAAGCTTTGATACTTAAAACGCTTCCCCTCCCAAAGCTTGAACTCTGAGCCTGATGAAGTAAGCAATGGTAACAGAGTGATGATTGCCCAAAAAAAAGCTTGAATTGGAAGAAGAAAATGTGGGGGGCTGTTTGCCTATCTTAACATTATTTTTGTTTATTTATTTTGTGAAATTGATAAAAGTTACAAGTTTGGAAAGCCTAGATCCAAAGTATTGTCATAACTAGGAAATCAATTAATAATTTAGAATTTAAAATTGACTCAAATGCCCTCCTAATTAATCTATCCTTAGAACCTCACCCCCAAAAATCTACTTTTAGGTAGTGTTTGGTTTTAAGCACACTACGGGACAAGTAAAACTCACAACACAATATGAGGTAATAGCATATGTTTCTTGTACTATGTTTTGGTACATTCACTACCACAAAAAAAAAACATATATTATATTTTGTTGTATGATTATTATTTATAAGTTACATTGGAGATAATTATATTTTTTGTGTTATCTCATATTTATTTAACTATATTTTCTCATTTGATCTCCATTATACCATTTTTGATCCCACTGCCGCCTCCTCTACCACCGCCATTGTAACACCACTATCACCACCATAATCTATTGGAAGTAGCAACGGTGATGATAGGATGGTGCCTATGTTGGGGCGATTATGATGATCTTGTAGTGTGTGGTGGAGATGTGCAACAACTTTAGCAGTGGTGTAGTGGTGGTGGTGATTAAGTTGCGGCAGAAATGATGGTGATGCAATGTAATGGTCATGATGATAGGGTGGTATATGGGGTTTTTGAGGCGTAATGATGTAGGTGGTGAAGGTTATGTAATAGTGGTGATGCGAGTGGTGGTGGTGGCATGATGATAATAATGTGATGATGGTGGTGATGACTTGGTAATATTGTATTAATGGTGGTATTGGTGGCGGCGATGGTGATGGCAGTTGTGGGGGCAATATCGGTGGTGATAGTGGTGTAGTGATGGTGAATGGTTGGTGGCGTTGGTGTGGTAATGGTGTGGTGTAATTGAGAATAAGTATTTAATTTAGGGTTTTTGTTAATAGATTTTAGGGGGAATTGAAAATAACCCTTGAAATTTTGATCTCAGTGTAGATGTACCCGTAATCTTCCAAATGTTGTATATAACTTACATAACTTAGATAAATTAGTATTATAAAGGATCTTTAATTTTTTACGTTTAAAGAATCACACTTGGGTTAAAGTTTAGAGGATATTAAAGTATACTATGATAACTTTGAGAGGATGTTTTAAGGGGGTCATTTTCAACTTTTGGGGTTACTGGTCAATTTATCAAGGTTTATAATGTGTCTTTACAACAATGAGAAGTTTAGGGGTAAATCTACTCTAATGTAAAAATTATTGGGGTCGCATTTTCCTCAATATTTTATATATGTACTGTCCCAAAATTTTTTTATCATACAAGGATTATTTATTTATTTACCTTTTCCTTTACCCAAAATAAAAGATTAAGGGACAACAAACTCGTAGTCACTGCAAGGGGAGTTTTATCTGGTGTTGAGCTTGTTTTGTAAAGCATAGTATAATACGTTTTGTCCTATTGGGTACCTAAAAAAATTGTGAACCAATGCCTTATAGTTACATCTAAGAATGCCAAAAAGGAGGCTTACAATCAAAAGAGCACTAATGTAGTAGTCTGGATAGAATCAGTAGGCATCAAACAAGCATTTAATTGCTTCTCATTAGTTATTGTATTGCCTACATCGTGTATAAATGCACAATGGATAAATCTTGCGAGTAGTATGCTGGAAAGGTTCTGAAAAATGAAACAAGATTCAGAGATCTATCCCCTGAGGATCAGGTGCTTTGTTGTGTGTGTGGGAGCATGGGATTAGGATTTTTGGTGTGGAGGCCAGAGTCGGTGCTGCTCTACTGCATATCATTGGCAGAGTCTGATGGAGACAAAATTGAGGGGCTGTTGCAGAGAGTTAAATGAAAATGACAATGTTTTTAATACAGTAGGGTGCTGGGTTCTGTTTGTTTCTTAGAGCTGTACATCTGCACACCATTTGCTTGTGGCTATGGTAAATGTTCAAATTAAAAACCAAAACAAATGAGAATTTTGAAAAGTTTTAAAACAAAATTGGACAGACAGAAATGCTAAATTAAAGAGGTTGAATTCTGAGATTCTGGTTCTAAATGCAGTTCCATGTTTAGTGTTTAGATGGTCTCTATCAATGTCCATAAAGTAATCCTAGAATAGAAATTTTGTGGCATGTTGTTGACATGCCCTTTCATAAGCTCAACTGCAAGATAATAATTGAAAAGTAGAACTCCTGTGATTTGACTAATTTGTTAAAGTGCAAGTTGGTGTACTGCATCAGCTTTTTTGTTTTTATCTCCAAACTAAAGTATTGATTGCAGGTGAAAGAACAAAAATTTTAGGCCTTTTATTTTGTAAATTTTCCATTATGCTTCTTTCAAATTTTATGGCATACTATGTGCTACCTCCTGTAAATTTAATTCCAGACTAGTTGCATTTAGCCTACCTTTAACCTTTTCCCCCCTCCACCTGTTTTTCTTTTGGTGTTTGTGTGTTTTTATTCTTTTCTTTTGTTCTTTCAATTTCAGGTGATGATTGATTTCCAAGCAGCTGAACGCAAAAGACTTGAAGAGCCAGCATCTGATGTTGGCCTGGAATCTCTTTGTGCACTGGTCTGTCAACAAAGCATTCTCCCTTGCATTTCCCATCCCCATTTGCTATACATGTGCACTCTGTTACTTATTTTTTCCTTGGTTAATACCTGCAACTTAATTGGTCTATTGTAAATCAGATAAACAATAATTTGCGCTGCTATGATCTTGCTATGGAGTAAGTAACAGTACCATAGAAGCTCTTCCTCAACAGTATGCTGAACAGGTGATTACAGTGATGCTTTGCTTCTCTCTTCTATCCCACTTTATTTTAGTTTCTTCATGGCTGATACAAAATAGGCTCCAAGGAAGCACTCTAAGGCTTGACACCACTAGTAGAGATTCAATACAACGCATTACTCTTCTAGCTATGGTATTCAGATCATAAGAATGTTTCCCAATTCATCATTGATTACTTTCCTTCCCAATGTGATATAGCACTGCTGATGCCACTTTCCTACAAAAAATATTCGCCCCTTCAAGCTGAGCTGACAGAGAAAGAATAATGATTTTTGGTAGTATCTGTAGCTTCCAGTGTCTAATCATGTATATTTTAGGGTAACACCCGAAGTTCCTTTGCAGAAGCATATTGAAAAACAAATGGTTATGATTTTCCTCTTTGAGTCTGCATAAATAGCTAGGGTTTATCGCACCCCAATCAATTAGTTTATCCATAGTGTAAGGCCTGTCTTGCTATGAGCCAAGTAAAAAAACCGTGCCTTGGGATTTGTGACTTAAAGCAGGCCAAAACTGTTGCATGGAACTTGAGAACCAACCATATTCTCTGTACTTTAGCAGTAAGTGGTTTGCATTTTATACATTTACCAGTAAGAACTGACTTACATAGGCTAATAACAAGTGAAAAATCTATTTTATAGTATTTTGGATATATAGTGACAACTTGAGGAAATTGTATGATTACCGACTTGTTAAATAAAAATTACATAAATACTAATTACATAAAATTAATTATCAAAGTATTGACGTAGATGCGATTCAATATTTTTATTATTCATACAAAAATCACTTCACAAAGATGCGACACACATTCATGCAAGTAAATGTTTCTGCCTTCTCCATGCTGAAGGAAAAAAAATAATAACATGCAATTAAAAGATTCTACCTTCTCCATGTGCTGAAGGAATAAAAAAAAAAGATATGAGTGCTAGAATCAGCAATGTGGGTTACAACTACAATTCTGACATGTTATTAAATAGATTCAATGTCTAGCGGCCAAAAAAAAAAAAAAAAAAAAGGTTCAATTTCTGACGTATTTGACGGAAAAAAAAAAAAAGTTTGACATGTGACTGAGGTACTTATATCTGTTTGTTTCATCTTTGTGATATTTGGGTGTATTAGTTTAAATGGGAATCACCTTTCTCATATGCGTTTCACAAGTGAAATGCTTTCCTCAAATGCGATTCATTATTGATCTCAAAATCAAGTACTTTGCTGAATTGCTCTTTCAAGGTGCGGTTATTTGGTAAAACCATAAATCGCATCACTAACATGCGATTTAGCATCGGTATTTATGTAATTAATTTTATCTCGTTTCTATTTGGGTAATTTTTTATTTAAAAAAGTGGTAGATACGTGTTTCACTTGTGACAGCTTACAGTGCTTACTCATTCATGGTTGTTTGCTATTACCTATGGAAGGAAGAAAAGCTCATATGGCTGAAACCTTGTTGGGATCTCTTTGTTCTTGTTTCCTTTGAATTTTGCCTTTTCTTTTGTAAAATTTGTATTGTTAGGAAGCATTATGGAGCTTTAGGGCCATTTTATTGACCTTGATATCCTTTTGTTTGTATGATATTTTTGTTAATTTGGTATCTATCCTATTCTTGTATATTTTTCCTTGAGAGAAAATTCAAAATAAAAAAAAGTAACTTTACCCCAAGAAGAAAGAAAGGAAAAAAAATAAAAAAAATCTTGTAGCACTTGTTACTTTTCAACTTGTTGTTGCAGCTTCCAAGTAAGATCTAATTAATGCAGATCTTAAGATGATTCCAAACTGGTAAGGACGTGCCAAATGTAGTAAAACCAAACAAATCTCAAGCTCCTTGAGAACTTCTCGGTCATGTGCTAGGTGGCCAAGCAGGTACCAGAGAAGACCATTAAGTCAACTGCAAAGCAAAGATGAGTAAATATGAACTTGTTTATGTTTGGTGGCTGTGAATAACCCTTAAATCAGATTAATCCAAAACTGGAGAGTGGGCAGAACTAAGGGGAAATAAATAAATATGATCTGCACTTGCCTGGACACAGGCACACACTACATAAATATATCTTGAATTAAGTACACAGAAAACTAAAAACATAAACTCTTTTCCTTTGTATCATGGCACCAATGAAGCTGAAAGTAGATGGGAAGAGTTTGAGATGTTCAAATACGGAAACCTGAATGAATATAGAAGACATATTAGGATATTGTGTTAGGATATAGCATTAACAGGGGCTGCAAAAAATTTGGATGGAAATCTGATAAAGTGGAAGTCAGGATTGATTTTTAGGAAAGAAGAAGTGTTAATTGATATTCAGCTGTCTACCAAATCTTGGGTATCTCGTAGAAATTGGAGTGGTTTGCATTGTATTATGGTTTGACAAAGGAGAAAGATGTTTTCTTCCTCCTGAAGACCTCCTCTCCCAGATTTCCAAACATGGGCTATCATAGATGGCTATAGTATATATGCACATGACTACAGAAGGGATCATGTTGGATTGAGGGATGGGGATATGTTGTTAGATGATATAAATATCAGAGAATTCAAATCTTGTAGTATTCTACCTCTCACTCTATAGGGGATGTATTCAAGAGAGCCAGTTAGCCCTTTTGTGAATCCACCTAGGCAGGAGATAACATCTTCTCTTTTCATTATCTGATATATACCTGTTGTTGGACAAGTAAGCTACTATTATGAGCACGAAAAATGTAACTTGTTAAATCCAATGCTTTCTCCTTTCATTGCCATCTTAGTTTATTATGCCTAAGTTTGTGCTTGAGGAAACCTCTAATATACCTAAACAGTTTCTATTTGAACGGAGTGAAGGAGAAGAGCACGGACGAAAGTTGCATGAGACCAGGTTTGTTGTCCTCAAGCATAGTGGACTTGCCTTCATTGACTCTTTGTTTGGAATGATGGTGCTTTGATCAAGCACATTTGGAATTATGCAGTGATTATGAGGGTGGTCTTTGTGTATGGCGTGTTCATTTGACACATCCATGCTTATATGCAAAAGCTCTGGATGGTTGAGGCTTTTGCTGATTGTTCTTGGGCTTGCATGAATTACCGCAACAAGGACTGAAAGTTTCTATTGTTTCACAACATTATAAACTTATTTAGATTGCTAAATCAAGATTGCTGCAGTCTATTGTCTATAGCTATGTGTCTTCTTTTTTCACAACACAACATGATAAACTAATTTAGATACCTAAACCAAATGTAAGTATTTCTATTAAGCTGGCCCATGATGCTTTTAAAGTACCCAAATCAAAAGTTGTGTCTAAGGCATGGGATTCATACCCCAAGCTAAGGTTAAGCTAAGGATTTAGCAGATGAAACATTTATATCATTAAATAAGAGAGCAAGAGAAGGAATTTTTGAATAGTAATAGGAGGTCTTAGAGAAGAATGGGATTACTTTGAAGTAAGTAACTTCACTTCCGCATTGGGGAAGGCAAGTGCTATGAGAAAGAAATAAGTGCCACAGACAACTAACATTAGGGGCATAAAAGGAACAGCTGCTGGCCATAACATACGACTTGAATCCCTTGACCATGAGGCAGTTTTGAGTTGTGTTTGGTTTAAGAAGCAAGTCCCTCGCTTGGTTTTTCATGATAAGACTACTTACTATAAATGAAATCATTGTTTTGGGAGGTCCTTTAAACCCTCTTCTTGTACATTCTATCTTTTCCTTGTTAATACAATTATTGAATTACTAAAAAAGGAAAACACATCTGCATTTTTTTGCAAAAACCAAATTGAAGAGATACAATTTTGGTTCTTGTAGTCTAAAGTTTGGGCAAAAGAGTATTTGGTTCAAAACCATAGCAAGACATGTTTTCATCCTTTGGTCATTTGTACAAAATAAGCTACTGACCATGCATAAGCGTACATGATGGGTGTCATATTGTCAAATGTATATTTTCTTTGTAACAAGGAAGAAAGACGCGTGGTTGAAGGCTACAAAGCCTCCTCCATATGCTACATGAATGTGATCACGGACCTGAACTGTGAAGGGAAGAGCTGAAGAAGGGTCGAGTTGGAAACTTTATGACTAGAGACCAAAGGAGTCAAGAAGCTAAGGCAGAGCTCTGTAGGGTTCCAATCCGGACCCCCAGGGGCTCCCATCCAATCAGCTAGGCACTCATGGGTCATCATGTGAATGACTTGCTGAGGATTCCAATGAAGAAAACCTGCTGAGCATCAAAACTTCTTTTAGCTATCCCACTAGCTGTATCTATATTTGAATGGCTTTTTGATTATGGGCAAACTTGAGCCAAGTTTTTCTGTGCTTTTTTTTTTTTTTTATATGGAATTTCGCTTTATTTACAAGTTAACCATTGGGGTGCTTTTAAGGTTTTAAGTAGGTTATAGGGTTCGTCTTACATCAGCTTATCCTTTGTTTTAAACTTATATCAGGAACTTGACTTAGGTTTATGGATTATTGAGAGTTTAGTTCTTTCTTTAAATCATTGAGTTCTTATCAATCCTTCATGATGATCGTGGTGAGCCAGCTAATAGGAATTTTTTGAGTTATATCAAAGTCCTTTTAAGCAGCTTGTATCTGTTTTAGTGATTATGAGTGATATGAGTCGCCAATTTTGATGTAAACTAATTTGTATTTAATATTAGTAACATCTAGTATTACTTATGTTCATACCATTTGTTTCCTGTAGTTACACACAAAAAATATTAAACTTGCAGCTCTTGCTTTGTTCACTTGCATGCTGTCCACTTGAGTACAAGTGGGCTCTTCAGGTGGGTTTGGTCAAATGTAGGAGAGTTCCTTGTTTAGTGAGGTGGAAATTGGCTTTTGCAACTACTGTTTATGATGTGTTGATGAAAGGAGGGTATTTGACTGTATGCTTAAGTGTGGCCTTGTAGCTACACAAACTATAGCAGTTCTGTATTTAGCTCAGCTAGTTTAGTTCTGTTCTCCTTTCTTTGTTGTTCTAACTGTGGGCATTAGAGCATGCAATTGTGTAGACTATCACCCTTGCACTAAATGTTATCTGGTTTCTTTGTAAAGCTTTAAATTTTCTCATAAGACAATCTTTTACTTGCTTGGAAAGAAACAGTTTGCCGCTGCTGAACCTCTAGGGGTTGGTATTATAGTTAAAGCCTAGAAACTTTTTAAAATTTTGCAAAAGATCCTCCATTATCACTTCTTAGGGTTATGCTATTTGCATGGCCTCTTCAGGCTTTGATCTTGTGCTAAGAGTTTGCCAGTCCAATTATGGTCATGCTACTTGTCATATTGTTATGTAATAAATATAATTCCTACACTATATTTATAAGTTTAAGCTTTTAAATGAGATGATTGTGGACTTAACATGGTATCGGTGTAGGTGATCATAGGTTCAAATCTTTATGCACTCATTATGGCCCTATTAAATTAAAATTGTCCACTTGATGAGCCTCATTCAAAATCTTGGTCTACAAGAGAAGGGTGGTGTTATATAATAAATATAATGCTTATACTATATTTATAAGCTTAAGTTTTTGGATGAGATGACTATGGTGCTAATTTTAACATTTACAAAAAGTAAAAACTATGAAACCCCTAGACAAACTTTAGTTAACATAGGGGTTTTTATTGAGAGCTGGCGTCAGTGGTGCCTGCCTTCTCCAGGTTCCAAATTATCAGAATAAAATTAATTAAAAAAAAAAAAATTGTTGTCATTTGTTTTTGCCGGTCCCCCTCCCCTCCCCCAAGTTTGTACATCGATGAACAATGAATGCTTGCTTCATTTCTTTATTCTCGGTTCTCTTCTTTTATCACAGGTTAACTTTGAAGACACCTGTAAAGGATTTCTGGAGGTTGCAAAGGTATGTTTGCTATATTCAGCATAAATTTCTTGCTTTAATCCTTGCATTGAGTTCATCTCCCCTCCAAAACCTATTCATATTTGCTCGTCAGATTCTGCTGTCATTGTTAGTTTTAGAATCTGTGGCTGAGGAGTATAACTGCTACAGGTTCTGAGATCTTGCATCAAAAGGTAGCATGTTTTTAAGTTCTCCATGTGGGTTTTGTTTGGATTGTTCTGATTTTTATCTGTATCGTATCTGAATTATATATGCATCTGTAACATATCTGTATCATATTGTTTATGAGTAAAACTGTCAGTTTTTCATTGGTATTGATTTTTTGACAAATATCTGTTTAAAACAACAAAAATATATGATGTCAAAATGATCAGAATATGATGAAACAAACAGACCTAGAATTTTTTCTTTTAACAATTATTGTGTCATAGTTTCTTTCTAATTGTCATGTGGCCCAATTTTTAACTACTCCTTGCATTCCAAAAAAGGATGTTCCAAGAAGGAATACTGACGTGGAGAATACCATCTTAATGGTAGAAGGAAATCAACTTTTGATGTAAAATTTGAATTTTCTCCATGCTAAAACTGTAAAGAAAATGATGAAAACTATGGAAGATTTCATGGGGTAGAAGTAGAACAAGAATTGATATGACTAGCAGCTGTATCAAAATTTAGGACCTTGTTGCAACATCATTTCAAATGATGCATCTTCTTCTTCTTCTTCCTCTTATTTTTTTCCTTTTGATATGCAGATGAGTAATAAGTTCCATGTTACTTTCCCTGTATATATATTTTAATGGGATGCTAGCTATGCCACAAGAGTAATATAACTAGCAGTTGACAATTCAAAAATCAAGTGCTAACATCATTCTGCTTTTGTTTTACTGTTATTTTGATTTTATGACCATTATACATGAGTTTTGTTGCCTTTTGTACCTGTTTTATCAGTAAATTTTGTCTTTATTCTGTTTCAACTTTGTGAACATTCTCATCGGAACAACTGAGTGTATTGAGTTGAGATTATCACCCATAATTACTTTACTTCTCTCTTCCTGATACAATCAATTGGAATGAAGACATCCCACTATTATCTGAACTTTTGCTTGTAGGAAGCTGTCCATCAAACTGTCAGAGTTATATTTGAAGATCCTGGAGTGCAGGAACTGCTTGTCAAGCTTTATCATAAAGGTAGAACAACCAATTATGAAGTTAGCACTGTCTTAAGTCCCTCAATAGGAATGGATGTCTTCAATGCAGAATTTTCTACCTATTCTTAGTTTTAAATGAAGTATTGTGCACCTTTCATGCATCCATAGTGTTTGGGGATAATGTCAAAACTGCTACCTGGATATTGAGTATTTTTTCAAAATTATACCTAAAGTTTAAAGCCGTTAGATGTCATACTTAATCCTACTTTTGCTTGTCCATATTTACTACTTTATCTGTTGACAAATGACTAATTGTTGCATCTTCTTTTTTGAAAAGATGGGGGCAGTGCATTTGACAAGTAGAAGTTTAATTGGATGTATCATTTAGCAACTTTAAGTGTAAAAGTTAATAAGCAAAAATTTGTTTGGATATTGAATTTAGCAGTGTCAAATTTCATATGTAAAATTAAAAAACACAAAACACATATAGTGATTTTGACATTATCTCTATTTTATGATTGACTCATTTAAACATCATAGATGGTTCGTTACTGTGATTTTCTTGCTACAATTGGTTTTGAGTGAAATTTGCATGTTTCCCATGCATCAATGTTGTCTGCGAACACATGGTTAAACATCTTTGCAATTTGAATTGAGGTAGGTAGGGGTGGTAGCACCTAGGATGAATTGGACTGGGGACTTCATGCTGTATGCTACACTTATTTGGATTAAGAACCTGTCAAGTAACCGCTTGGGACTTCATCCATTGCCCCCAAAAAAAATAAAAAAGACTTGCATATTACAATTGATAACATCAGTAATCTTAACATTTACAAACGTATACTAATCTATAAGTTCAAACTTTTAGATAAGTTCATTATGGATCTGAATTTTGCATAATGTTTGAGTAGGAGATTTCGATTTCAAATTTCCACCTTACATATTCGCCCTATTTAATTGTTTTACTTGATGTGGCTCCAATAATATTTCAGCTCAAGTAATGATGAATTGTAGTGTACAATACATAAATTCCAAAATCGATTTGCAGGGTTAAACTTGGATGAGTAGAGTTTGATCTAAACATATGGAGTGAACAACAAATTTTAACGAAAGATCTGTGCTTTATTTTTACTTGTCTTTCTTAACTGTCTTAAATGTGATGAACCAGTCATCCCAGTTTTATCTGCTAACTGTCTCTTTCTATTTTATTTTTTTGGGTTTCAGACTGGTTAGAAGGCCAAGTCACCGAATATCTAGTGGCAACATTTGGTGATTATTTTGGAGATGTGAAAATGTAAGTTACTTTTTTTAGCTCGATAGAAGTTCCATTATCAAAGGTTTAATCTACATATTAACTTTTAAGATGCCAAAAAATCTTAATGCAGTGTCTTGTCTTACATCAGTCTATTGTATTTACATTTTTATTTATTGTAAGTCAATTAATGATGATTTTTCTAAAGGTATAATTTCAAGCATTTTTATGCTTTTAAAAATGCTTAAAAAGTAAGTCGTCTTTTTTTAGCTCGATAGAAGTTTCATTATGAAAGGTTTAATCTACATATTAACTTTAAGCATTTTTTATGCTTTTAAAATATGCCTAAAAATCTTAATGCAGTGTCTTACATCAGTCTATTGTATTTACATTTTTATTTTTTATAAATAAATTTTTAATGATGATTTTCTAAAGGTATAATTCAAGCAGATATTAGTTAATTTGATTTTCTAGAATAGCGATTTATCACTTCTTGGTTTCATTTTTCTTGAAAACTAGGTATATTGAGGAGAGGTCATTTAGAAGATTTGTTGAAGCTTGCCTTGAGGAAACAATAGTTGTTTATGTTGATCATCTATTAACACAGGTCAGTTTATTTATTTCTTTTGGCCAGCAAACAAAGGTCAGGTTTTCTCTGTCTAAAAAAAATCACTCTTTTTCCTTGCATTATTTTTTATTGACTGTTGCTTTTGCATCTGGATCCTCACTGTAAATTGGAAAATTCTACTGCTTGATGAGACTGTGCATGGTTGTAGAGGAACTATATCAAGGAAGAAACCATTGACCGAATGAGACTAGATGAGGAGGTTCTGATGGATTTCTTTAGGGAGTACATCAATGTTTCTGTAAGTACGTTTGGAACTCAGTTTGTATTTTACCATCCAAGTTTAACATGATTTCCATGCACCTTTCCATTAGCTATTTTTCTAATCCTTTTACTTTGTGTGGTCATTTGCTCAGAAAGTTGAGAACAGGGTCAGGACACTAAGTGACTTGAGAGAACTTGCTTCTGCAGAGAGCCTTGACACTTTCACCCTCATTTATACAAACATTCTTGAACATCAACCCGACTGCCCGGTAACACTTTATTAAGCAATTCTTTAATGAAATTGTTCTATGAAAATGGATTTTTTCCCTCATTTCAAGATGTATGATGTTGTTTAACTGTATATTGTTCTTTTTCCTCTTTCTCATGGATAAAGATGTGAAAAAGTATAAATATTTCATTCATATCTCACTTAGCTCAGAAAGCAGGATGTTGCAAAGTTACAAGTATTGAATCCATAGTTTTTGAAGTAATCTTATCTCTTTGAAACTTGCAGCCTGAGGTTGTTGAGAAGCTTGTTGGACTGCGAGAAGGCATCCCACGGAAAGATGCAAAGGAGGTATTTTTATAATCTTTAATTTATGCATGGCATCAATGCACAGAACATCATTGCAAAGTTGCTGTATTTTTCATTCCTTTCTTCTTATAGATATGCATGAAATTACATATCCAGTGAAGGAAGATTCATGCTATAGGAACAACAATCTATCTCATTTAAAAAAATAACAAAAAGTACATATTTATGTGGTCCATTATCTTCTTCCCAATTTTGACAATAGAATTGTATTTTGGCTCCTCAAAATTGCCTTGTGCATCCTCTCATGAATGAGATACAAGGGATGGTGGAAGTGGTGTGTATTGTGAATTTTGAATGGAAGCATAATCAACCCATTTATAAAAATTCTACCTGTCAAATACAGAGGATTTTGAGCAATTAAACTCGTATATTTATCAGAGAAATTTTTGTCTACGTATATATAGCAGAATTACTACCTAAATAAGGAATATACAAAACAGAAGATCTATTGGTCTCTTTAATTAGACTGTTAGCTCCTTTAATTTAGGTTTGACTATTTAAGTAGGAAAGTATATAAATTACATTAATTTTATTAACTATATGAGTAGGAAAATATATAAATTACATTAGTTGTGTTAATAAATAAGTTAACTAAATCAGCAGGTTGATAATTGATTGACAACTGAATCTTTTGACACCAGTACCTTTAGGTAAAATTAATCTTTTGTATTTTACACATAAACCATAAGACCGTGGCTAAATCCACTGTATGGAAGTTTAGATTTAAAGGTTGATATTTAGAAGCTTTTACTTTTAGGGATGAGTGTCTTTTTTAAAAGTTTACTTAAATACTGAGAAGTGATGATGAGGGGATATGAAGTCATTATTCTTGTGGAGTTTAAATGGAACCTTGGCAAACTTATGTGAAAGCTTAAGATTACAGTATAAGTGCAGTAAATAAATATATATATATATATATATATATAATCAGTATGCTGAAATCGAAAGACTTCTGCCAGTTTATTGACTCATGATAACAAACAAGATCCATAATGAAGTCCAGCAGAAGCATGTCTTGATAAAAATTGATAGCAAGAAAAATCTGAAGATTATGTTCATCTTAATCACATGATGACAAGAGTCATTATGTGGAGGTCTCTTTAAAGGTCATTGTATTCATGAGTCAGTTGAGCTAGGTTCTCTAAATCTAATGTTTACTTTGAAGATTTGGTTCTTGACCAAAAGTTCAGGCAGTAGGAAAGGGAAAATGAAATGGTTCATTTAAATTCAGCTTCCTAAATATCTAAACAATGTTGAACCTTCTGTCACTCTCACATTAAGGCAACCTCATAATTACAATGTAAATAACGACCATAGGAGTAAACAATAGGTATGTTAAAGGAAAAAGGGTAAGATGCCATGTAAGGGACATAGAATATCAACAATCATTAATCAATATAGTAGTTATTAACAAGAAACAAGGTGTGTTACCTCTTACAGGAAGGCAAATAATTCACATAAAGTTAGGCAATTAAATGTTTGATAATTACATGAAGCTAGCTTTGTTTCTTTGATCTGGAGATCACTGCTATAGTCTGACTATATACTGCGCCAAGCAATAATCAGAACATGCAATTTCTGGTCCTTCGCTTAATTTGTTCTTTTGCTAGAGTTAAGTAGAAAAATTCATTGAGAAAATAAAACTTACTCGGTGAACATTTTAATTTCAATTTTGATGCTTAATGGATAGCAGAAGGATCTATTAGAATACTTAATATAAGATTGAAACAGAGCAGGGTCAATTGGAGAGAATTCACATGTCTCATGGAATGAAAAATTAAGTGCAATTGTGACAAAAAAATTAATCGAGCAATTCTTTGTTTTTTATTAGTATCAATGGATGCTTGATCGGTGTGTGAATCTGTAGATAATAAACTCTCTGGATTAAGATGTTTTTGAAGGAATTAATAACATTTTGGAAAACTGTTGCATTTATGTGTGATTTTTAGTATTTTACCATAATGGAGACTCATCAATTTGATTCATCATCACGTCTTTTATCTTCCGAACAGGTTGTTCAAGAGTGCAAAGAGATTTATGAAAATTCCCTTGTGGATGGGAACCCTCCAAAGGCAGGATTCGTCTTTCCAAGAGTGAAGTGCTTAACAGCTTCGAAAAATTATTTATGGAGGAAGTTGACATAATCATAGGTAATACAGAATTTTGGCTGTTGGATTGGGGAGCGCCTATGATTCTGTCGTAGTTATTAAAGAAAATCATATTTAGTTTTGTAATTGCTCCATGCAATTTTCTTGAAATTATGCAGCGAGTTTTGCTTCATTTTTGTTCTTAGAGGTATTCGATCGTCTGTAATTAGTATAAACCTTTTTGTGATTGTAATTCATGTATTTTTTATGAGTAACAGCGGATGACCTTGTCCACTTGCTTTTACATGTGATATCTTGTTCAATTGCCCGAAACAGTCTAGACAAAAATGGAAATCGAAAAAGGAAATAATAATACAATGAAAACATCCAGTAGTATTGGCTTTTCCTTTCAAAAGGCAGGTACCAAAAGATTGTGGCTTTGTCAAAAAACCTTCAATTAAGCAAGCTTTTAGGTGAAGTCCAAAGTTACCGTGGCTTACCGAAATGAAATTCTGAGAGTTATCTTTGGTTTACTGAAATAAAATTTAGATTGTGATGCGTCCAAATCCGTGTGAAAAGATTACCTGAGGTCCATGCGGAGGAAAGGGTTGTTGAAGAGTGAAAAAGTCAGTTTGACCTTTATTAGAAAAAAAATTAGTAGCCATAAGAAATTAATTGCTAAAATAGATCACTGAAATCGCGGTGAGTTTAGTGGTTTCATGTATTTTAATATAACTTGTATTGGAAACATGCTAATTTATACACGTATCTTATACTGGGAGCATGTGGGTTTTTATATATGTTTTGCATTGGGAACATGAGTTTTTAACAAAATGTAATGTGTATTTAAAACATGTAAATTAAATGGATTATTTTAATAATTAATTTCAATTAAAGCCTAGTTTGATGGATAATTTGAAAAAAGGTTCTAAACTAACAGGAAAAAATACAGTTGTGGGATTGTTATTCCTTCCACAATGTTTTTCCCCCCCTTCAAAATACCCTTAATAATTAAACCAATCTTTTCCCTGAGATGTGATGTTAGCAGTTCATCAATTGGTCCAAATCCATGCGTAAAATGATTACCTTGAGGCTTGGGCCGCGCAGGAAAAGATAGTGCGAACGTTGTTCCTTTTTTTTTTTTTTTTTTTTTCAATTACAAAGGGGAGAAGAATCAAATCGGAGACCTTTCACATCAGCGACCAGAGGAGATGTCACCGGACCATAAAAATATTGATAAGAAAAAGATTGCATTGTGTGTATTGGCTTGATTCACAATTTGGACTTTTGGGCACTTGGGAAAGAGAAAATCTTTGTTTGCCCTTTTAGCTGAAAACTTCATGTACGAGCATGCAATTTACCTTAAGTCATGCCTATAGAAATTTTAAGAACCGTGGATGATGGTTGTCAAAATCATGATTTTATGACTTATGGGAATGTATAGAATTGGTAAAATTGTATAAAATCGTGCAAAATCAATAAAATTATAAATGTATAGAAATATACATCTAAATTTGTAATTCGACTTAGAGTTGTATCTAATAAATTTTACATCAATTTTAATTGAAAAAATATATAAAATCATAAACTCATAAAAACGTATATTTGATTCGTGATTTTGATATCTATGGATGAGAGAAATCCATGTTAAAGCTTGTGCTCATAGACATGGAAGCAGAAGGTAAGTCCTTGACTTAAAGGACTAAATATGCTAGTTGCTCGTTTTAATAATGATAAGAGTAGATAATTGAGAGATGGACTCCACGCGGTGGCCCATTCATCCTTGGTCATTAAATTGAGGATTGCAGCCAAGATTTTAGGAGGGGTCATGAGGGCTTAGTTGTTACTTGCGCTAATATTATTAATATCTACATGACCGTAATGATGGGGGAAATAGACGATTTCAGTTTGAAGTGACATATACATTTTAGTAAGATTATTTTCATGTGTAATCATCATTTGAAAAGAAAATTACATAAATACAACTTGAATAAAAATAATTACGTAATTACTATTGTTGTATTACATGTTAAACATGTGATATAAGGTTTTTTTTTTTGTGGAGTTTAATCCATTCTAGAGTTCTGTGAAAAATATTACCAATATACAACTCCAGTGAAATTAATTATCAATATACTACATCAAAATCACGTTTAATAAATGAGGCAAGTTTTTTAATATGTAAATCGTGATATACACACGTAATATAATGTTTCACTATCGTCGTTATATCGCGTGTGTAAAAAGTGATACACGTATATCGCCTATACATATGAAAATAACACATATATCGCTTCTTCCTATCGTGATATAAGTACGATACTATAACTTTTGTATATCCTATTTTTCATTCGCGATTTAGGAGTGGTATATTGGTAATTATTTTTATTGACCTTAAATAAGTAATTAATTTTTATAAGTGTCATAAATTGAAAATTATTATTATTATTTGTGTATTGCAAGTTGAAAATGTGACACGTGTAATTATTTAAATGTGTTGCATGCATGCAATACACATTTGACTTATATCTCCGTTCCAACATGCAATAGTAGTAGACATATATAAACTTTTATATCTCTTCTCTAATATGGATATAGAAGAGAACTTAGTAATTTTTTTTACAATTTGTATTTTTGTAATTTTTTTTGCAAGAACAGTAGACATATGTTTCACCCAATTTTAGTACTTTATGTTTTACCCTTTTTTTATCTGTGTCCTAAAGTTGACATTATTAATTTTTGCATTATGTGGATGCATAGAGTATTTTGATTGGTTGAAAAATTATTAATTTAATAATATAATCTAAATAACTGGAGATAAATTTAAAGATTAATAAATATAACTAAATAAAAAAATTTGAAAAAAAAATACTTTGACAAAAATTATAGAGAAAACACGTATTATAAACAAAAATATGTCAAAACACAATATCTCTCTCTTATTTTCCATTTCTCTCTAGCAGTTTCTATATTACATAACTCTCTTGTCTCTCTTAGTGGTTTTTGACATAAGCACGAACTCTGTGAATGCAACACTAAACACAACTTTGATTCTTTATTCTCTTCAATAAAGGCACAAACTCTTCCTTCTCTAACCTCATCTGCTCGTAGGTTTGTTTGATTTAACATTTCTCAAATTTTGCAAAATTTTGTGTCCATTGCAATTATGGAGGGACTATATTAGGCCTGTGTGTGGAAATAAAGGTTTTCTTAAAAGTAATTACGAAAATATGACACTAGAAAAAATTATTCCAAATATAAGAGTCAAAGACGCATATATATATATATATATATTTTAATGAGGCCACATGCACCGTCTTCACAAAATGCTATCCTAACAAAACTCACTTGCAACGCAAGTGATTATAGACAAGTTCCTTAAACACATATCAATATCGAAATTTATTACAATCGACTACTTTTGCAGCTCTATTTCATCTTTGTATCTAACTAAGACATTATTCCACTAACAAATTTCCACCCTATTCAACAATTACTCAGTGAAACAGCAGTTAATTTTAATCAAAGATATAATAACATTAAAAAAAAAAGTTTGAAATTGTTTCAAAAATAAGTTTCAAATAATAAGTCTAGACCAATAACAATATGTACAATTTATTCTCTTTTTTTTGTTTTTTCTTTTCTCTTCTCTTGAAGATAGCCCAACCAAAGCAGGCTAAGGCTAAAGACTTCTGCCTTGGCTGCTCTTCATGGGCTTCTTGTTCTTCCTTACCACCTTGTCTTCTTGTTCAAGTGAATGAATGAAGTCACGTGGGGCTATCGAGCTAAGCTGAGTCACCCCTTCTCCCATATCACATCATTTTTCTCATGTTGCTATTCTCTATGAGGCATTGGAGGTGTCTGTATTGGAATAATGTTATAGCCAGGGTTCCGTGTGTAATACAGACTATAACCTTTGAGCGCCACCAACATCACCTAGGTAGCTGCTAGTGGAAGGGAATATATTATAATATAGGTCTGATCCCGTGCCTTGGAAGAATCCACTAGCATAACCCATGTCATAGGCAGTATGGTATGGGTAGGTGCATGAGAGAACTCTGGCAAGAAAGGTCCCACCTCTTCATGAATGGAAGAGGTGGAATGCCAACCATGATGGAGTCTTCGTGGTTACCGTGCATGACGTCTTGTAACTCCTCGATTGCATTTTTCTATATGATGCACCGTAGACTCTGCTTCATCGTTATCATCTTCTTCCTCATCATCCCCATAAGTGGAGCTATGCTAAATGTGGGGGAAAATCTTTGGTGCTCCACGCTTCAATTTTCTTAAAAACCAGCTTCATGCCTCCTTTCATTCTTTTTGTGTCAAGCAAAATCTTAATGGGACGATTTGATTGGCTTCATCAATGCCACAAGCTATGAGTAGAACACCTTTGTATTTTCTATAAAGAAATGTTCCATCCATACATATAACAAGCTTAAAGTGCTTGAAGGCTTCCACACATGGATTGAATGTCCACAAAACCCATTTAAGGATTGACTCTCCAGGGATAGGTAAACCTGCAACCCAACTCAACTTAAGTTCTTAGATTTGTTGCTTTGATAGTAGTGAATAACTTTGGAAGATCGTTGCATGACTTCTCCCAATCACCATAAACCTGTGCTGTTGCCTTGCACTTACCCTCTTATAATCTTCTACGTAATGCTTTGTACTAAAAAATTTTCTCTGCATAGGACTCTAATGTCTTAGTCTTCACGTCTAGCTTATTCTTCACAAAGTTTAAAAACTCTCTTGCTAGGACATTTGAATCTATCTTTGAGTGGTCCTGACCTACCATGACATTAACATATGAGTAAGGCCTTCCAACTTAGTGATGAAAAATAGACCCTCTAACTTTTTCTTACAATAACGAAGCCTTCATGGACAACCGTCTTCGTCCTTAATGTAATAGGTCGACTATAGGTTCTTAGCTGATTCATGCACATAGAAATTATGGTGAATTATGTCGGCCTTTGTGTTGTACATCAGGCCTTTCTCTAAATCATCACTCCTTTGAATGTTATTGCATAAAATTTTGAGATTTTCTTCAAAAGTAATGTATCTACCATCGCTACTGACATTGAAATATGGAATTTCATCCCTTACTGCAGTCATTTGAGATGAACCAATGCCACTTTGTGTACCCATAGTGTCACGCCCCAAGGGGTATCCTAAACGTAACAGTCCGCCACATTCAATATTAAAGCTTAAGTATGACAACCTTAGCCATTCCCAAAAGCATTGATATTAAGTGTAAGGCGTACTCTCACAATTTTAGAGGACTATACATGAAATTATGAAGCTTAAGAAGATATACTAACAGATTAAGAAAATATGATTCATAATTTCATTTATTCATAGCAATGATCTTACAAAACTTAGGGACATTTCCCTTATTCACAAATCTATTACAGGAGTATTTCTATATCCTATCTACTAAACTTCATCTTAGGAAATTCCTTAACCCAAAAGGAAAGTATGTAAGCCCCTAGATTTTTCGATAATATAAGAAAACCCTAGAACTGGAAGTCAAACCGAAACCCTAAAATTAACCTAGTTCTATGTTTAGTCTAGTGAATCTAGATCCGTCAATCCCATGTTCATAAACCCTAATTAAGATAATTATGGAAAATGGTTGGTAATAATATAGGAAAGCTTAAAAATATCAGATTCGTAATTTTCTAGTGTCTTTTGAATTCGAACGGGATCAGTTTTCAAAAACCGTGCCTCGATGCACCAGATAGTGAAAATATTCCGACAACACCAATAGATTCGTAAAAATATAAGGATTTCAAAACTATCAATTTTAGAATTTTTCGGTAACTAAAAATATCAGATATAGCTTAATTATGCGTATTTTCTTTACTACCAGTATTTTAATTGTCTAGTCTACTATTCATAGTACTTTTCTACTATTCATTGCTATTCATCTATCTCTACTTTTTCTTACACTCTATTCTTACACACTACCATACCTATAGCTTATAATTTACCTTCCCCATACAACTTTAATCACATTACACTTTACATATTACTTCTTTTTATTACAAAACAACAAATTTAATCAATTTCTCTCCCCTATTCCCCATGTTGCCGTCCACTCTCCCTCCCTCGTCACTCTCAATTTGTTTTCTTTTTAAATTTATTTAATTACATCTAATTTCCTCTCCAAAACTCTATAAATACCCCTGTCACGCCCCGAGGGGTACCCTAAACGTGGCAGTCCGCCGTACACAATACTAAAGCCTAGGAATGACTACCTTAGTCATACAAAGGCTTCCATATTATGTACAAGGCGTACATCACAACCAAGGAGACGCATCGGAGTAGCGCAATTTACATTGATAATAAATAAGTAACAAGGCAAAGAGAATACTTAACATAAAACATACATATTTCATTTCAATTCCTAGAGGCATATCCTATTTCAAATAAATATACATCACTTATCATATAGGTCATTTCATATAAAGATCCTTACAACATTACTTCATCTTATGATCCCATTTCCTTCGTAGAAGCTTAACCATCCATCCATGACTTCCTTAATGTCATGATCCTGAATTTAAGCCACTGGTATACCTGTTTCAACAAATCTATAGGGGTATAAGCTACAACTAGCTTAGTGAGATATTCCTTTTCATTCGCACCACATTTTCAAATAAGTTTATTTATTTAATCACACATATGCTATGCATTCAATGTGACAATCACATGATTACGCGGATATATATAGTCATCCGGAAACCATATATAGAACGGATTTACCCCTCCGTATCAAAGGTTAGGGAATCGGGGTTGAAGGTCCTCGACCTTCTACTACTAGTTCTCAGGTCCTCACCCACAGCGTTCGGTTGGCTCGGCTCCGAACCTAGAGTCGCTTTCCTCGAGCGATTTGGATTCTCCAGGAAGGAGCATGGCCCGTGGCACCGCACGATCACAGCCAATCCAACTCTACGCGTAGGAGTAGCAGCCTTCTGAAACAGATGTGACTCGATGGATGCTATGCGTGAGCGTTTTAGTTTTCTTAAGCCAAACCTTATTACGGTTTATTAGGGGCGATCAATCAATTAGCAACAATAACAATCATACAAGTAAGTAAACAAAATTACAAGCAGTTCGAAGTTGCGATATTCTTATTTTTCATTTCACGCATAACATAGAATCATATATGTATTCATAATCCCGAAATCTCCAAACATATTCGTTTTTATCTTTTCTTAATATACTAATGCTACTACATTATAAGCACAAGCAAGGTAACGAAATTAGAAGGAATAACTCACCCGTCCATTTCGCTATCTTCTTAGTCGTAGTAATCCTCGGTAGGATATTCTCGTATCCTTCGTCACCTAGACAAAGAAATACCCGGATAAGTCTTTCATGAATTTTCTATTCTTGGAGATTCTAAACTTGTTTTAAAATCGCGTTAAAATCGTATAAGAGGAAATTCCAACTTAAAATGGCCATAACTTGCTCATTTTAACTTGGAATTTCGCATATAATATACCGTTTTTTACCTATTCGAAAAGATCTATCCATTTCTAAGGTTATCTTGGTCAAAAAAGGTCATTTGGGTTCCGAAAACGTTAGGTACAGATTTAAAACGAATTTTCTAAACTTTTGCAAAAATCCATTTTCTAGCTCAACTCCATTTTAAAGAAAATCCTTTTGTAACAATCTATGTATATAATTATATATTTGATAAACACTTTGAATATATAGGCAAGCTCACTTTATATGCAAAAATCCTAATGGTAGTGTCTCAACAATTTATTTCATAACGCAATTCATTTAAACTTTAGCTTTGAAAACTTCCTTTCAAGTATTTAAAGAAACTTTATATTTTTCTTAGGTTGTTATAATTGAGTATAATCTTATTTTATTTTCTTCATTCCTTTTTCCAAAACAAGCAAATTTTCCTTTAACCCTAGTCTTTCATATATTTCATTTCTAGTGATAAAAGATTAATTTATCAAAAGTACATTAAGTTGTCGAAAACCTTTTTATAATTTATTTATTTAAGATGGTCTTTAGAAAATGAGTCTTGCTTTTCTTATATTCCTTTCTAAAATATAAGCTTTTACTTTCCAAAACTTGTTCTTTCATCTCTTTTGAAAAGAATCATCTTTTATTGATAAAACCCATTATTGTTTAATCTATTATATTCTTTTGAAAATGAGTTCCTTCTTTTTAGAAATTTGAAAATCATTATTTTTCCTAAGTGGGTTCACCACCTTATGAATTTATCTTAACTTTGAAAATTAGTTTGTTTTCTTAGTTTTATTTCGAAGTTTTAAAAGAGTTTAAATCTTGAGCCTTTTGTAAAAACTTTTAATATTAACAAATTATATTATTAAAAGCTTAGGTTAACATAATATACAAAGAAAATATTTATTTCTTATGATTCCTTGAAAATCTATCTTTGTTTTTGAAAACGTTGAGAAAACTCCATTTCTATGTTGTTGATAATAACTTCATGATTTTGTGATAAATCACTTAATCGAAATTCTAGCTTTGAGTTTATTTAATAATAAAATTCTATTTTTAGATTAGTTGACATTAGCATTATGTAATTGCAAGTATTATGAGCATATAAATTAATGAACATAAGAAAATACTAGAAATAAATAATGAGTAAGAAAATAAAATATCAAGCATTGGGAACCTTAGCTTCATCAAGGAATCCCGATCAAGTATTGGAGCCTTAGCTTTATCAAGGCATCCCGGGACTAAGAATGGACTAGTCCCGAAAGATTAAAGAAAATAAATAAAAGATTGTTTTGACTTGATATGAACAAGTCTAAGACTAGAAAGACTAGTCTTAATAACAACATAAAAAAATAAATTTGCGTAATTTGAAAATAAATAAATAAATAACAAGAGCTTATATGCTCTAAAAAATATATATACATAATATACATAATACTATATATAAGCAAATAATCACAATAATAATAACAACATAATAAAATAGGAAGCTTATGTACAAGAACAAAACATGAATATGTTTTACTTTTACTACTCATATGAGTTTCAAAACAACACCATAGTCATGTTACGTTACATGACATGGATGAATAATAGATGGAAGAAATATTTACCTAAGGTATGTAAGAGGTATGAAGATGGTGGATGAAATGGGTATTATGTGAGTAGTGATATGTGGTTGATAGTTTATGTATGAGGAATGATTTTTGTGAGGAATTGGTTTGAGAGAGTTTTGGTAGGAAAATTCTTGAAGAGAGAATTTGTGGAGAGATTTTGAGAGAGTTTTGGTAGTGTAAAGAATTGTGTGAAAGAATGAAAGAGAAGAGGGTATTTATAGAATTTTTGGAGTGAATTTTAGATGTAATAAATAAATTGAAAAAGAAAAATAATTGAGATGGAGAGGGGAGGGATGGCGCCGGTTTTGGCTTTTTGGGAGGAGGAAATTGTTTTATTTTTATTTGTTTGTGTAATAAAGAAGTAATGTATAAAGTTGATGTGAATAAAGGTGTATTGGAAATGAAAAAAGTAAGAAAATAGATATGTAGGTGTAAGAAATAGGTGTAAGAAAAAGTAGAGATAGTGAAATAGTAATGAATAGTAGAAAAGTACTATGAATAGTAGACTAGACAATTAAAGTACCGGTAGTAATAAAAATACGCGTAATAATGCGATATCTGTAATTTTTATCTACCGAAAAATTCCAAAACTGATATTTTTGGAATCCTTATATTTTTACGAGTCTATTGGTATAAACGGAATATTTTTAATATTCCGAGCTCCGGGACACGCTTTTCGAGAACCGATCCCGTTTGGGTTTGAAGGTCACTTAAAATTCGCGAATCTTATATTTTTATGTTACCTTATGTTATTACGAACTATTCTAGGCCATTAACTTAATTTCGTTTTCTAGGGTTTGAAAACGCGGGATTGCCGGATCTTAAACACTAGGGTTCGTTATAGGCTTGTTGATTTTTTTGGGTTCCGTTTTGATTTCCAATTTTACTGAGTTATTCGTAAGATCGTATAATTTTTGAGTTTTGATCATTTTATATTTTTAGCTCGACGTCTATGGTTTATCTTATTTTATTTGTGATTATTTATTTGTTTTTAGTTCTTGGGATCGTTTAACCGAGTCTAGGTTTATGAGTTGACTCAGTTTGACTTTTGTTGAAAATTTGGATTTTGTGATTCTAAAATTTTACTGAAGGATTTAGGATTTTATCATCTCGTTGTTAAGCGGTATTTGGATCTATCGTTTTAATTCGCGTTTTAGGAATTGGGTAGATTATTTAATCGACGTACGGACGTTGATTATATCGGTAATTGGACTTTATATTTCGTTTCAAGGGTTCTCGTTTTCTCAAGATTGAGAAAACTCGTTTTTGTTCTTATTTGGAATTAAGTTTTAACTTGGTTCGATTTTTAGGATTTCGTTTCCAGTGTTTTGACTCGGTCTAGAATTTGGTTTTTATCTTGAGTCGATTTTCGGGATTTAATTTTTGATACTTAAACTTCTATGATTATTTTTGAGAATTATTAAATATTCGGGGGTTTACAACCCCATTCCTCCTTCATTCTTCCACACAATTCATTTCCTACAAAAACTCTACCAAAATCACTCCATAAAATCCCTCTCCCAAAATCTCTCCCAAGTTCTTCCTTTTCTCCATAAAACTACTTTCTACATAATACTACAACCCATTCCATTCATCTTCAACAAACACATAATCTTAGATAAAAATCTATCTTATTCACTCATCATGTTCATACAACTTAACATGGGTTTAGTGTATGTTTCTTAGACTCATGAGAGTTAAAGAAGCTACAATATATTCATGTTTTTTTTGTTCATGTTTCTACTTTTCATTATGTTGTTATTATTGTTATTATTTGTTTCTAATCTAACTTATATAAAGTATTATGTATATATATTTATTTAGAGCATATAAGCTCATTTGTTATTTATTTATTTCATGTCTTGCAATTGATTTATTTATTTGTTTTATGCAATTATTAAGACTAGTCTTCTAGTCTTAGACTTATCCATATCAAGTCAAAACAATTTTCTTTCTTTGCTTTTCTTTTCTTTTGGGACTAGTCTATTCTTAGTCCCGGGATACCTTGATGAAGCTAAGGTTCTCAATACTTGACTTTATTTTTATGCTCTTATTTCATTTATCTTGTTATGTTGTTTTGTTATATTTCTCATAGTTACATATTCTCATTCATGCATGAACATGTTGTTATTGCCTCAACCTTAATGAAAATGAGTTTTCTTAAGTAATAAAAATAAATTCTCTTTAAAAATAAATTTTGTCACATAAGGAATAATTTTCCATAAGAACTTAAGGTTTTATCTTAACAAATATTTTCTAAGATTAGATAAGTTAGCTCAAGTTTTAGTAATAATACTATATGTGATTTTATCAAGAAATACATAAAGTAAAGTTATTACAAATTCTCTTTTCAAACTAATAAAATAAGAAAGTTTCTTTAAACTTAATTTCTTGTTTAAACAAAAGTTTTCCTAAACTCCTTTATCAAAGTTTTCTACCAACACTCTAAAATACTAAAGTCTAGATGAGTTTTTCAAAATTAACTTATAAGATCATTTCTTTTAAAGTGGATCTAACTTTAGAAAAGCTTTAGAACATATAACCATGAAGTATTTAGAAATACTATGTTTTCCAAACCATTAGAAATAAAATTGTAGGAATTTAAAAAGATTAAAATTACTTTTGAAAATTTAAGAAATGGAGTTAAAAGAAGGAGATGCTCACTAATAGTAAATTAAGAAAATTTCCTAACAAAACTAATTTCTTTCAAAGTCTTAGCTTTTCTCACTTTTAAGACATTTTGTTTTACAAAATCATTGTTGAGACAACACCACTAAATTCATACATATGGTTTGAGTGTATATATATGTATTCAAAGGATTTTTCAACCATACAAATATCTTTATTTTTGTACAAAAGCTCTTAAATGAAGAAAAGTTTGAAACTCTAGTTTTGAAATCTTGAATTTTCATATCAAATCTGTACGTCAATTTCCCGAGACCCAAATGACTTCTTTTGATAAAAATAACCTTAGAAATAGATAGATCTTTTAGAGTAGGTAGAAATCGGTATATAATATGCGAAATTCCGAGTTAAAATGAGCAAGTTATGGCCATTTTAAGTTGGAATTTCTATTCATACGATTTTTTTACGAATCCAATAAGATAGAATTAGAGATATTGAGTAGATCTTGGATGAAATACTCACTTAGAGTATTTCTTTTGTTTAGGTGTTGAGGACCAAGATCTTCTCTTCCCGGATGATTACTTCGACTCCTAAAAGAGTGCTATGGACGAGTGAGTTTCCTTTACATTTATGTATTCGCGGATGTGTTTATAGAATAGAGCACTAGACGTTAGGAAAAGATAAAATTGACATGCATGTGTGTAATCATGGGAATCATGTATGTGAATTGTTATGTGTGATCAATGAACGATAAGTATATCGGAACCCGATCTGTGATTGATATAATTGCTTCTATGTATATATTGCTATGTGTGCAATTATTGCTCGATCGCTTTAAATGATTTAATGTCATATTGGAATCCCCATATAATAAATTGCTCATGCATATCACTTAGAATATCATTTCGAAGCTTTGCTACTACTCCTCAGCGTGGGACCGAAAGGTAAGCTGCCTAGCTACATCTTGAGGGTTAACTGTAAGCCCTAATTTTTCGATATATTAGCAAACCCTAAGAACCGGAAGTTGAAACGAAACCTAAAATTAACCTAGTTCTATGATTAGTCTAGTGAATCTAGATCCGGCAATCCCGTGTTCTTAAAAAAAACGAAATTGAATTGTGGAAAACGGTTCGTAATAACATAGGGAAGCCTAAAAATATCAGATTCGAATTTTTCTAGTGTCCTTCGGATCCGATCGGGATCAGTTTTCGAAAACGTGCCCCAGCACCGGATAGCAAAAATATTCCGACAACACCAATAGATCGTAAAAATATAAGGTTTTCAAAAATATCAGTTTTAGAATTTTTCGGTATCTAAAAATAACAGATATAGGCCTTTTACGCGTATTTTCTTTACTACCGGTATTTTAATTGTCTAGTCTACTATTCATAGTACTTTTCTACTATTCATTACTATTCACCTATCTCTACTTTTTCTTACACCCTATTCTTACACTCTACCATACCTATATCTTACAATTTACCTTCCCCATACAACTTTAATCACATCACACTTTACACATTACTTCTTTTTATTACAAAACAACAAAATTAATCAATTTTTCTCTTCTCCCTAAGCTCTTGCCGTCCACTCTCTCTCTCCTCTTCCTCTCAAATTGTTTTCTTTTCCAATTTATTTTATTACATCTAATTTCCACTCCAAAAATCTATAAATACCCCCTTCCTCTTCCATTCTTTCACACAACAAAAATTCATACTAAAACTCTCTCAAAATCACTCCACAAAATTCCTCTCCCAACATCTCTCTCAAGTCCTCTCTTTTCTTTAGGAAATCCATTCCCACATAATACTACAACCCATTCTTTTCTTCTTCAACCAACACATAAACTTTAGGTAAAAGTTTTTCATATTCTCTCATCATGTTCATATAACTTAACATGAGTTTAGTGTATGTTTCTTAGGCTCATTGAGTTAAAGAAGCAACAATTTATTCATGTTTTGTTTTTGTTCATGTTTTTATTTTCTTTATGTTACTATTATGTTGATATTGTTATTATTTGTATTATCTATCTATATATATATGTATATGTTTATTTAGAGCATATAAGCTCACTTGTTATTTATTTACTTTCAAGTATTGCAATTTATTTAATTTCAAGTTGTTCTTAAGACTAGTCTTTCTAGTCTTAGACTTGTCCATATCAAGTCAAAACAATTTTATTTCCTTGCTTTTCTTTTCTTTTAAGGACTAGTCTATTCTTAGTCCCGGGATTCCTTGATGAAGCTAAGGTTCCCAATACTTGACTTTACCTTTATGCTCTTATTTATTTTAATTATGTTGATTTTATATTTTTCATGGTTACATATTCTCATTCATGCATGAATATGTTGTTATTGTCTCAATCATAATAAAAATGAGCTTTCTTAAAATAAGAATGAGAACTCTTTTTAAAAATAAATTTTGTCACATAAGAAGTTATTTTCCTTAAAGGTTGAAATTATTTTAAGCAAATATTCTTCTAAAGTTAGATAAGCTAGCTCAAGTTTTAGTAATAATATGTGGTTTTCACCAAGAAATACATAAAGTAAAGTTATTATAAAATCTCTTTTCAAAGAAATAAGAAAGTTTCTTTAGACCTAAACAAAAATTCAATTGTCAACGTTTTCCAACACTAAAGTCTAAGATAAGTTTTTCCAAAATTTACTTATATGATGATTTCTTTTAAAAGTGGATATAACATGAAATAGTTAGAAAAACTATATGTTTCCAAACTACTAGGAATAAATTTATGAAAATCTTGAAAGATTAAAATTTCTTTTGAAGACTAATAACTAAGAAATGGAGTTAAAAGGAAGAAATACTCCTTTATAATAATTTAGGAAATTTTCAAAGTAAAACTAACTCCTTTTCAAGTCTTAAGCTTATCTCACTTTCAAGACATGTGTCTTACAAAACCATTGTTGAGACAACACCACATTCATGCATATAGTTTGAGTTTATACATATATACATAAATTCAAGGGATTTTTCAACCATACAATATATCTATATTATTGTACAAAAGCCCTTGAGTGAAGTAATGTTTGAAAACTCTAAGTTTTGAAGTTTAGAAAATTCGTATCAAATCTGTGCGCTACTATTCCGAGACCCAAATAACTTCTTTTGATGGAAATAACCTTAGAAATAGATAGATCTTTTCGAGTAGGTAGAAATCGGTATATAATATGCGGAATTCCGAGTTAAAATGAGCAAGTTATGGCCATTTTAAATTGGAATTTCCATTCCATACGATTTTTACAAATTCTTTAAGATAGAAGTATAGATCTTGAATAGATTTGGATGAAATACTCATGTTGGGTATTTCTTTTGTTTAGGTGTCGAGGATCACGATCTTGTCTTCCCCGAGGATTACTTCGACTCCTAGGACGCTATGGACGAGTGAGTTTCCTTTACGCTTACGTATTCGCGCATGTGCTTGTAGAATAGAGCACTAGATTAGGAAAAAGATAAAAATTGATATGCAATGCGGGATATTATGGGAATTGTGTATGTGATTCGTTGTGTGCGATCAATGAACGATAAGTATATCGAAACCCGATTTGTGATTGATAAAATGTTTCCATGTATGTATTATTATGTGTGCAAGTATTGTTTGATCGCTTTAAATGATTTAATGTCATATTGAAATCCTCATATAATAAATTGCTATGCATATCACTTAGTATATCATTTCGAAGTTTTGCTACTACTCCTCAGCGTGGGACCGGAATGGTAAGCTACCTAGCTACATCTTGAGGGTTAGGACGTATGGGGAATACGGCCTCAAGGTGTAGCCGAGCCGGATCGATCGCTTTGGGCATGGAAGGCCCGGGGACTAGTAGTACGGTTCGTTGGAACCCCAAGACGCGCGCAAATTTGAGGAGGTTGTTCGGGACCCAGTTCAAAGCATTCCCTAACCACCGATGGAGGGGTAAATCCATCAAACATACGAAACCGGATAGTCGTATGTAATGTTGATCATATGGTTGTTGCATTCATATGCTTGATTAATAAACTTGTTGATTGTTGTTATGAGTACTATTGCGTAAGAATATCTCACTAAGCCAGTCATGCTTATACTCCTATAGACTTTTGATATTGCAGGATTATCTTTTGCACCCGCAACCTCCTTGATTTCCCGGGTAGAATCCTTATTTTGAGAAGCTTTTGGAGGCAATCTATTTTGAAGTTATAGAGTAGATTTCTTCTAAATCTTCTAGCTTAGTTATGGTATATTTAGAACCATGTTATTATGAGTTATCGGGGGAATGCCCCTTAGAAGCTGTAAGACTTTTATTTCAATGAAATATATTGAGTGTTATTTTGCATGTTCCGCTGCCAATGTCTTAAAATGCATTACTCCACCGGTCTCCCTTTGTTGTGAATGTACGCCTTGTACCGATATGGAAGCTTTCGAGTGACTGAGGTAGTCATTCTTCAGTTTTAATATTGCGTACGGCGGGCTGTCACGTTTAGGGTACCCGCTGGGGCGTGACAAGGACGTTCGGGGAATACGGCCTCAAGGTGTAGCCGAGCCGGATCGATCGCTTTGGGTATGGAAAGCCTAGGGACTAGTAATACGGTTCGTTGGAACCTCAAGACGCGCGCAACTTTAAGGAGGTCGTTGGGACCCAGTTCAAAGCATTCCCTAACCACCGATGGAGGGGTAAATCCATCATACGTACGAAACCGGATAGTCGTATGTAATGTTTGATCATATGCTTGTTGCATTTCATATGCTTGATTAATAAACTTGGTTGATTACCTGTTATGAGTACTTTTGCGTAAGGAATATCTCACCAAACTAGTTATGCTTATACCTCTATATATTTTTGATATTGCAAGATTATCTTTTTGCACCCGAGGCCATCTTGATTCCTCGGGTAGAATCCTTATTTTGAGAAGCTTTTGGAGGAATTCTGTTTTGAAGTCTTAGAGTAGATTTCTTCTAAAATATTCTAGCTTTAGTAAAACCATGTTGTTATGGAAATTATCAGGGGAATGCCCTTTAGAAGTTGTAAGACCTTTTATTTCGATGAAATATATTAAGTGTTATTTTGCATGTTCTGCTGCCAATATCTTAAAATACGTTACTTCACCGGTCTCCCTTTGATGTGGATATACGCCTTGTATCGATATGGAAGCTTTCGAATGACCGAAGTAGTCATTCTTAAGTTTTAATATTGCGTACGGTGGGCTGTCATGTTTAGGGTACTCGTTGGGGCGTGATAAAGTACCTCTGCTGCAAGGTCCTCGTGGCCTCAACCACAAATAGGGAAACTGCAAAAAATATTTAAAAGGGTATAAACTAATATGCTTAGTGAGAACTATTTCCATAAATAACTTCTTGTAACAAAATTTCAAACAAGTTGTTTAATCAAACAAATGGAATGCAACATACACATGGGCAAACAAAGCATATAGTTTTCCAGGAACTATATATTGAATGGATTTACGCCCTCCATTCGGGGTTTGGTGATATGTAACCTCAAAACAAGTAGTTTTAGTTAAAAAGATTTATGCTTTCGACCAATATCGCCAAGCATATGAAGTCTACTTGAATTGAATCTTCCTTTCTGATCTTCCGCTAAGCATTTCCTTAATGTCGCCAAGCAATTGCTTTTGGTCACTCCGCCAAGTGTTGCTTTCGACCTGAGCTACAATCCTTCTCACCCAAGGATAATAACCCAATGCAATGTGACTCACTTCATGGTGTGCATGAACCCATTTATTTATGATATCATAACATTATTATTATCAGATTTAAGGTGATCAAGGAATCTCATACAAATCAAGTGTTATATTAAAACAAACATTAAATCAATTCCGGCCTCGATATTCTTAGGATTCTTTCAAAGAATTATCTTTACAAACATATCCATTTGTCTTTTCTTAATTCTAATGCAACTAAATTACAAGCACAAGCAAGTAAAGCATTTTAAGAAAATAAACTCACGATGCCATGACGACGATTTCACTAGCGGATGAGTTGCTCACACACTCCACTTAATCGAAATAGTCATCGGGGTAAAGGTATTCTTTCTCGGAATCACCTAGCCAAAGAAAATACCCAAAATGAGTATTTCTTGCTGATATTCTTAAATTTTGACAAAACAATGTCATGAGAACGTCAAAGTTTGTACAAAGGAGAGTTCCAATTTAAAATGGCCATAACTTGGTTATTTTAACTCGGAATCGCGCATATAATATACCGATTTCAACCTACTCAAAAAGATCTATCCATTTCTAAAACTATTTTTTATCAAACTAAACCATTTAAGCCCCGAAATAGTGGTGATCAGTTTCACCACGAATTTTCTAACTCAGAAATAATTTTGTTTCAAACTTTAAATCATTCAAAATTTGTTTGATAAATACTTAGTTATCTATAAAGTTGAAAATTTCTCTTGTTATAGTTATATAGCTCATATTTATTCATGCTCAAGTGTTTGTTGTCCATTCATGTTTCTTTGAGTAAAACAATGACAATTTGGTGTTTTAGAAATCTATAGTTTAAGAGAATTCATTTTGTAAATCTTTTAAAATAAATTCTTCGATTCTTTTTTTTTCAAAGAATTTCCTTATGTTTGACTTATCTATTTTTCCTAGATGACTTTTTGAAAAGCAATTTTCTTCTTTTCTACATTTTCTACATTAGTGCTATTTTTCCTATTTATTTCTTATACAATTTTTCTTTGACCATTTGTTTGAAAAGATCTTAGTTTGAAAATTTCCCTTCCTTTCTTATTTTATGTTTTTCATAGAAATAATTTTTGTAAAAAAATCATTTTCTTTTTGAAAAACAAAGTGGAATAACAAATGATTTAAAAAGCTTTTCATAACAAAAATAGTTTCTAAAATTGTAGTGAGTTCTTCTAATAACTTGAAAAGGAATGACTTTATTTTTGTTAAACCATAGATTTTATATTTCATATAAACTTGTTCCTAAGTGATCAAAACTCCTTTTTATCAATTATTTTTAGAACTTGAAAAATTTGGACAACAGTCTTAATGAACATGATTTATGAGAAATAATAGCAAACAAAAATTAACATAAATAATAAATAAAGTCAAGTACTGGGAGTCTTAGCTTCTTCAAGGCTCTCGGGACTAAGAAGTAGACTAGTCCCAAAAGAAAATAAAAGAAAGCAAAATTTGTTTTGACTTGATGAGGACAAGTCTAAGACTAGAGACTAGTCTTAAAATAGCAAGAATTAAATAAATTGCAATGGAATAAATAAATAAATTACATTGCATGAAAATAAATAAATTGCAAGTGAGCTTATATGCTCTAAAGAATATGTATATATATATATATATAGATACATAATAATACTTAGATATAATAAAAATAACAAGAACAAAATAAAAAAAATATAAACATAATGATTTTCATGAACAAGGATAATACATGAACATAGTGTAGCTTCCATAACACTTAGTCTTTGGAAACTCACACCATGGTCATGTAAAGTCACATGACATGAGAGAGAAAAAAAATAATAAGAAAGTTTACCTAAAGAAGGTTTTGGTAGTGTTATGTGGTTATGGTTTTGTTGTAGGTAGAAAGTGGTTTTGGAATTATTTTGAGAGAGTTTTGGGAGGATATTTGGAGAGAGTTTTGAGTGGAGAATTTGAGAGAGTTTTTGTAGAGAATTTGTGAGTAATAATTGTGTGAAAAAGTGGGGGGGGGGGGGGGGGGGGGGGGGGGGGAGGGGGAGGCTATTTATGGGAAAATGTCGAGTGACTTTTGAGTGATTAAAAGAAAAGAAAATTGAGAGAAAATTGAGAGAGAGGGAAGAGGGTGGGCGCCGGCCATAGTGTAGAGGAGAGAGGGAGTGTTTTATTTTTTGTATTTTTGTTGATTAAATGAAGTAATAAGTAAGGTAGATGTGAAATAAAGTTATGGGAAAGGTAAAATGTAAATGTTATAGGTTATGGTATTTGTAAGAGTAGGTGTAAGAAAAAGTAGAGATAAAAGAATAGTGTAGAATAATAGTGAATAGTGTAATGTAAAGTAGACATGACAATTTAAGTACCGGTAGTAAGAAAATATGTGTATAATTGCGATATCTGTTATTTTTACTCGCCAAAAAATTATAAAATAGATATTTTTGAAATCCTTATATTTTTATGAGTCTAAAGGTATATTCGGAATATTTTTACTATTCCAAGCCCTAGGACACGTTTTTAAAAAACCGTGTCCGATCGGGTTCAAGATGATTTGCGGTTTTACTAATCTGATCTTTTTAAGCTTTCTTAGGTAATTATGCACTATTCTATTCACTAAACTCTTACTTTCTTTCTCCGAGTTGCTTATTCGGGATTGCCGGACTTAAGTTATTACGGCTAACTAAGGTTTTGTTGACTTTAGAGTTCCGGTTGACTTCCAGATTAGGGTTTTAAGCTAAACTGATTCCAAAAATTTGGGGGTTTACACATGGAACTAGCTAGTTGTTCTGCAAGCAATTCAGTGGAAGTATTTTTGGTTGATTAACCATCATCTTTAGCCACATCATCATCCTCCCTATCACTCTGCTTATCTTCAATGGGACCCTCATTTTGATCAACATAATAGGTACCATCCCAATTTTCATCAGCAAACTTAAGGCTGAGTATAGGCATAACTTCTTCTTGTATTCTATTTTTCAGCTATGACAATGTCTCATTCACTGGCATTGGTAGGTATTCCTTAACTGACATTAGGGAGAAGGACATTGGTGGGGGAGCATATACACCTAGACTTGGATGAGCCAAGTAGACATGCCCGACAGATGACTCCTCACGAGCTTAGATGCCTACATTGACCCTAACTCAAGCATTGGTTGATGGGTGCATTTGCAAATCCAAACAATTCTTATAAACCTCGAAAAATTTTCACACTAGTACACGACATTATAATAGAAAATGTGAATTAGCTAGTAAATCTAGAACTCAACAAAAACCCTAGAATAAATCCATGAGTTCAATTTAGCTCGTTTATGATTTAAAAGCTTGAATAAAAACTTCTCTGACCTTAATTGATACTAAAAACGAGATTTCGTATTTTGAGCTGATAACTCAAGATATAATTAAAGGTAACTCAAAATTTCAAACCCCAAAACTTGTCATACCAGTAAAAATAGATAGAAATGTATAAATATAGAAAATAGATGGTTACTATTGAACTCAACAAATATGTTAGAATAGAACTATAAGTAGTAATGAGCCTATAAATAGTTTTAAACCCTAAAACAAAGATTTCTAGATAGTATTAAATACTACTAATAAGATTTCATAACAAGTATCGAAAACCCAAGATAAAAAATGAAATAGCTATGAATTTCTTAATTTATATACTAATGTGTTATTGAAATGAGATATATATATATGTATATGTGTGCTTGGATAATATAATTAGTATATGTGTTATTTTGTATGTGGGAAGTATAATGAAATTAATATTATTGTATTATATGTATAAATGTGTTATAGTGTAATGAATAAGTGTGTCGTTTGCAAATTAATGTATGTGTTATGTTTATAATTTAATAAAAATTACTTGTGAATTGTTTAAGGATAATGACAGAATTTTTACAAAATTTAAGTCTACTTTTTAAGCTTAAATCAACCTCAAATGCATTTGAAATTAAACCAAATTAACTTTAGGTCAAATATATCCCTAAAGTCAAACTTTGGATTAGTATTGACTTCATTTTGGACAAAATTTGGACCCTTTTGGCAGCCCTAATCGTCCCATACGAATTTTTCTTTTCTTTTCTTTCTTTCTTCTTTCCATCTCAAAATCCTAAACTCTAAGCCAAATCAATTACAAGCTTTTTGGATTCAAACAACACTCCAAGTCAAGACTTAATCATGTAAGTTAAATGTAAGCTTAATCTTTTTATTTTATGTTCTATCTTGTACTTGTTTGTAAAGCTTAGATAAAAATGAAGTTTATGAACTAATTGGTGTTAGATTGATTTTGTGCATTGATGGTAGTTTGAATAGGATTACATGGCTAGAGGAGTTGTAGTATATATCTTATATGAATGATGACATGTGAGGATGAGTGTATTGGGAAGATTGAAGGATTGAGTAGTTGAGGTGTGGATTTGAAGTGTGATTGGTGTTTTGATGATTAGAAGTAGAATTTATGTTGTTAGGACAGTGTTTAAAACATATAACAAGCTTTGGAAAGTTCAGATTAAGTTTGGAGAATTTTTGAAGTGAATAAATTTTGTAATAAAACAGGGGAAACCAAAAACATTTTCCTATAGACTTAAATTTGAACGTACGCCGGCATCTGGCACTTCAACGCCGGCGGCGAAGAGGCGGTGTTGGAAGTGAACAGAATCAATTTTCTTAAAGCCGCTTAAACGCTGCCGGCTTTCACCAGAAAAGTCTACCAGTGTTTATCTTTTAAAAAGTACGCCGGCTATTAGGGTTCCAACGCCGCCGGCTTAGAAGCGGTGTGGAATGAGAACAGAATCATAATTTTTAATGCCGAGCTTAAAGCCTCCAGCGTAGGATCCAAGGCTACCAGCGTACATGAATACGCTACCGGTGTTGGGGGTATTCACGGGCGTGGACCAACCCCGTGTACCTCTCGAAAATTTTCAGAAATTTGGAGTTGCATTCTACACCGGCTCAAAGCCGCGGCGTAGAATAATGGCTGCCGGTGTATCCTTGAACGCTGCTTGTGTTGGCAGTGTTGAACTTTAGTGTATTGAGCACCGGTTCAAAGCCGCCGGCTTTAAAGGCCGCGTATCCCCTGCACTTTTCATTTTTAAAAACTTGCTTCAAACTTTTCCAAAGTTTGGTATATGATCAATTAAATATTTGTTAAGTGTTCTAGGATATAATAGGATATTTAAATGCTTTGTTATGACCTTGTATTAATTTATTTGATTATTTATATTTTCAACTAGTGAATTAGTGCTTAAACTAAGTGTGGAACTTAATATTACTTTTTAAACAGTGATAGATCCTCGCTCAGACAACCCTATTAGTTCCCGAGCTATCTCAGGTACGCATTAACTTGCTTGTTTTTTTGTTAGGGTAGGCATCACAATCAAATTACTTTAAATTAAGAAAATCTTAATAATGATGAGTGTTGATTTTTCCTTGTTTGCCTTTGAATCTGGTTCGGGGAGCGGCACCTGCTCAGATTGGGGGCAGAGTACTTTCACGTTAATGGATAGAATTATTTAGGAGATATGAGTACCCGAGCTACTCCTATCAACCCCCTGGGCATCGTGATGCGTTACTCAGGATCCCCTAGTATTATGGGTTACGCTGGAAGGTGGGGCTGCCTAGTCTGTATGAACAGTAGAGACCACTCAGGGAGGCAGACGTAATACTAGATCCCTGTTGTCCGGAGTTTGAATACTCCCATGTTGTTTTATTAACTAAAAATTTAACAATAAACAATTGATTGTTGCATAATACATTTAGTCTAAGAATGTGTGACACACTTTGCACTTTACATTTGTATTCGTTACTTGTGTACTGGGCCTTTGGCTCATATTTTATCCATTTCAGGTGATGACTCTGATGCGTTCTATGCGAGTATGGGGTACGGAACCGACTTTGAAGATTTTCTTGATGGTTTGGAGGATTAGAGTTAACCATGGACTCAATGGAACCCTATAATTGTAATAGACTAGATATGATTTCTTTTGTTGGTAATGTAACTAAAGTTTAGTTTGGATTGTGTTTTGAAGATTTTGTTAAGGCTTGTAAGAAGCCTTTGGGTGTAATATATGTATATGTATGTACTTAGCTATGTAGGAATTAAATTGTTTCCTTTGCAAAATATGTAGTAATGAAGTAGTGTAACTTTGTTTAATGTTTAGAAAAATTATGATTTCTATTATATTATCTATATGTATCTATATGGAATTAGATAAACAATTTCTCAAACAATTCTTTCAGACAACCTTACATATAATCTTATAGGTTATATGTGGTTGGGGAACTGTTATCGCCTATTTCAAATATAGGAGTGATAGCGGGTCCTTACAAAAAGATAACTTGGCTAAGATATTAAGTGCGATAATGAGTAAATAACCAATTATGCTTATAGGTAGGAAATGATAACCTAAAGATAAATCGCTAGGGTTATAAGTACAGAATAAAAACATAAACAGATGTATAACTAATAATCCAGTTTTCAAATAAATATTTGGATCGTATCATTGTTTTAGTTAGGATATTCTTTAGCTATTGGAGTCTAAAACGAAAATTGACCTATTACGCTACTAAAACCCTAATCGCGGGCGCTAAAACTCCAAAAATAATTAATCGTGTAAATTTTAAGCTTAAAGTTTAACCTATTAATAATCTAAAATTTTATAGGGCTCCATAAAATACTTTTAGATAAAAACTCTCAAACAAATGATATATTTGTACCCATTTAGCTTAATAAACTACTCTAAAATCTAGATAGTTATCAACTAAATATTATTATATAATTTTCTCCAAATGTGGCACAAAACTTGTACACATACGGTATAAGTTGGGAGCAAATACAGTGCAAATTCCTTGGATTTATAATGGAGAATTTCTTGAAGAAGTTACAGCCAAAAAACACAAGCAAATTGTCCAAATTTTCACACTTTAAGTCAACAAAACATACACTACAACCAATAGGATTTCACTAACTAAACGACCCATTAAATGCAGCACACAAACACTATAATTCATGCATTTGGAGGAGGAAAAACTATAGCAAAACCACCCCTCTCTTCTTCTTCTTCTTCTTCTTTTATATATATATAACCTAATAATTTACAAACAAACAAAGGACATTATACACACAAAACTGACCTTAACTAACAACACAAGCTCTCCAGAAAGCAACCACGATAAATCACTCAAAAACAACTCCAAACAAACTCAAATAAGGAGCAAACTCCATTAGAGCAACCTTAAAAGTTTGGAAAGGGAAGACAAAGTAAGTTGATTCACTTTAACTTGTTGAAAATGGTTAAACATGGTCTTGAATAATGTTTTTATACATCTAGAGTCGAAACAAGCTTTGAAAGAAGGATTAAAATCATCAAACACATCCAAATAAGGTAAGATGCTTAAAAACCCTAGTTATACCTTTGCATGGATCACACAAGGATTAAACTACATGTTGATGTATTATGAGTTGATATATGTGTATATATAACAAGTAAAAACACTTAGGAAGGCTTTAGAAATGATTTTAATGTGTAAAATGGAAGAAAATCGGATCAAACCTGCGTGGAAGACGATGAACAGTATGTTTTCCAGATGAACACGGGTAGAGCACGCTCGTGGACCTCCCCATGTAACTCTCGGCAAGAATTTTGTAGCCGATGGTTTCCAAAAGTACATAGCTAGAGCATGGTTGTGTTCCTCGCCATGTACCTCTCGAAAATCAAATAAATAAATAAAAATTAAATTAAATTATTAAATCAAATTACAAAATCTGATTAGTTCCAAAAAATTATCATCATCATCATCATCAAGTTGTTGTTAGCGTTATTAGTATTAAATAATGTCAACAAATTATTATTATTATTATTATTATAATAATAATTATTATTAATGATATTATTATTTATTTATTATTAGTGAAATTATTATGACTAATCAGATTATTATCAATGTTTATTATTATTACTATTACTATTATTATATTATTATTATTAATATTATTATTATTATCATTACCAATGTTAGCATTAGTAATATTAATAATGATATTATTATTGTGATAATTATTATTATCATTATATTAATTATTCTTATTATTGTTATTATTATTATCATTAATGAATATCATTATTATTACAATCAATAATATTATTATGAATATTACTATTAATGATACTACTAACATTATGATTATTATTAGAATTATTATTATTATTATAGTAACATGTATTAGTATTATTCTTGGTATCATTAAGATCACCACTATTTCAATATAGTTATTAGGAAAAATAATGCTAGAATTACTAATAAATTATCTTATAATTATCATTACTAATATTATTATCATTTTTGCTTGTATTAATGTACTTTATAAATGAAGATAAAGTATAATAATTGTAAAATATTCATTGTAAACATAAGAATGAAAATTTAAATAAGCTAAATTTTTGAATAATGTAATACTTATACATAACAAGAAAATTATATGAAGTATATGAAAAGAAACACGATGACACTAAACAATAATAAATAAATATGAGTACTATAATGGGTCAGATAAGAATAATATAAAAATAGCATTAATAATAATATAAGCCTACTAAATACGAAACTTTTACCCAATAGAAATATATATAAATACCTAACAAGATCAAGACAAGAAAAATGAAAATAAATATTAAATAATAATTAATTATCATAGGATCATTAAAGGACGAATATAGTAAAGGAAAGAAAACCCAATATCAATATTGGACACTTAGTCATTCATAGGAGTTTAAATATATAGTTAGCATGATATTGATGAATATATTATTCCTCTCAATAGGTGACCTTGATATTGGTGAATATTTTCCCGTTGATTATTACGACTAGCCAGTATAAACAGGTGAGTAACTCAGTCTTATTATATTGTATGTGCTTGTAGCTTAGCAAATCCCTAATAAAAGATAATAACTGAATGTGTTGTATGGGTTTACGGGAATTGTTTGCTGTATGAAAAATTGATTGCCAAGTCACTCTAATGATAATAATAGTAGAATTCTGTATGATTATATTGCTTGTATAACATGTTGATTATCTGAGTAATGATTGATCGCCTTAAACTTGAGTAAAACTACTGGTACCATAAAAGAAATTGAACATGCATTGCATGAATTGCATAAAGTAGCATTTGAGTAAGTGGTAGCCTACTATGTATTAATATTTCGGATCTCTAGTAATACTTGGTTTATCTAGGCAAGGAAGCTATTAGTTAATTGCAAGATTACCTTTGTTCTGTTGATGCCATATGAACTAAATGGTAAATGAAGGACGCCGCTTATGGTATTACTTGAAATGATTAACACTTAATGGAGTTTCTAAAGCTAAAATAGGAAATGAGTGTTAAAGACATGATAAATTCAAAGTGATAATTAAAGTGAGTTTTGCTATTTCTTGTAGGCTTAGTTTTTCCTTGATATGTAGACCATAGTATTGTGTTCCTTCAACCCGGATGAGAGGGTGTAAATCTTCATCCTGCTTTGGATTCCGGGTTATCCGGGCTTGTATTTGTACACATGCTTGATTGATGCATTTTATATGATTGTTAATAAACTTGTTTGATATGTAGTAAGTTTTGGTTATTCACTGAGCCCATGGTTTTGCTCACACTCTAACAATCCTTTCAGGTTTACACTGCGATCTTGGCTCATTACTTCCAGGAGCATGGTTTCGGTAAGAATCTAGAAGTCAGAAGTTTATGGAATAAATCGAGTTAAGATATTTTTCTCTATTTCTAGTTACAAGTAGTTAGCATTTGAAACTTTAAGTCATGTAATTAGAGATTTTCTAAAAAATTATGGTCTGTAATATTATTAAGATATTCTATACTTTGGATGACAATTATTTACTAATTTATGTCATATATATATATATTTGTTCTTCTTATCAAAGCAACTAAAAGATCCTGTTTATTAAAATTATGTCATTCTCAGAAGGTAAACTAGTAATAGTATTCAAGTGAATCTTGTTTACTACTACTAAAATACCATCGGGGCATGACAAGTCTGTGAGGACAAATTCACATGTGGTGCACTTGATTGGCTAGATATTTTGCACAAACAGCTCTTGTATCAGGCTAGCACCTAACTTGTTTGCTTGTGCCAATAGATCCATGACACTCTCATCATCAACGATTGGCACAAGCACATAGGTAAGACTACTTGGCATCTAGTAAGGGTACATGTGTATTATTTCAATGCCTCTAATACTTGGATCCACACGAACACTTGCGCTTATCTTGCTAACAAACGGTCCAAAACTGACACCTGTCCTCGTCCAAACTTTCCTTAATGGAGGCCAATCGTACTTCAACCCATGCTAATCATTCATAATGTTTCCATGCGCATATACCATGAAGCGGACAAAATCGACCATTGTAATCCTAAGGAGTCAATGGTTGCAATTAAATAATAGTAATAACTAGAAAATATTGATTGAATATGATACACTAATTAAGTTTTCTCTTATATATTCTCAAGGGCTTCTTAGTTTTTCCATACACATTATCACACCTTGGTACAAGTTCTAACACTTTCTATTTGACATTTCACCAAATACTTGAGATGCATGAACTAAATAACTACTTCAACTATTGAATCTTCACATGCATTTAAGCACACTGCTACAATTAATACTATCTAAAACATTAACAAGGGAGACTACCAACAAAAGTGACAAAATTTGACTAATCTAGTTTGAAGGAAAAACCTTAGGGTTTTAACTATCATTTTGTTCCCAATGATGCAAATGTAAAGTAAAATAAGAAAAATAGCAAAGAGAAATGAGATGTTTACCTTCATAATCGAAGATCCAAAGTTAGGAAGAGAAAAGTGTGTTTGTATTTGTGATGTGAATTAAAAGAATGAATTTGGTCGAAATATTTTGATATATATATATATATATATATATATGTAATGAGAGGGCACATGTGGTATAAAAAATCTGGTCAAAGCTGCATGTAATATTTGGAATAATTTTTTCTGGTGCCATATTTCCGTAATTATTTAAAAAAAACCATTATTTCCGTACAAAGGTTGACTATATTATAGAATTTGTTGTTTGTTGTTTTCATTTTCTACTGTTCTTAAAATGTTCTTATTCTTTCTTATAATTTACCATGTTTAAATTTCTCTTAATTGATTATATTATTAATTTGGATTATAATTTTCTTAGACAAACCAAGATAAGCCATGAGCTAAAAAAATAGCAGAACAGTTAACGGTGCTAAAAAAGGGAATAGTTTGTTATCTTTCACAAATGTTGGGACTCAACTAGAAAAAAAAAAAGGTTTAGGATCCCAATAAAAATGGTAAAACGTTGGAAACTGAAAATATCCTTTTCCTAGTTTGAATAATGTAAAGAAAATTGTCTAATTATTGACCTGTTAAAATAAAAATTATGCAAATATAAATTATATAAAATTAATTATCAAAATATTAATTATAAAATTACATTTATTAAATACAACACGTATATGTGGACTTCTTGTGTGCAGGTTGGAATACCGGGGGGACAAGTACAGGTGACAACTACAAAACGATCCTTAAGCCGTATAATGAGACAAGGAGCATCCCCGGAAGCAATTTGCTGTCCCAGCCGCTGAGTAGCTGTGCTATTGCTGTCAGTAATAAAAATATAATATGTGTTGTTGTATATTTCGGAAACCAACTTCCGTTTAATAAATTTCTCTGTCCCTCCGTCAGATTAAAACTCCTTCCTTCTTCTGGGTCAGCTACAATTCAATTCATAAACCCACCGTTTTTTTCCCCATTTTCTCTCTGGTTTTTTGGGGCAAAAGTTGAATTCATTATCTCATTCCTTTTTCTCTACATACTGAAATTCAATTAAAGCTTTGTCTTCTAATATATTTCTTCTCAAGGTTTTTAAATATATTTCATACAAATTTATGTGAATGCATCATCTTTATAATATCACGTACATGTTTATTTTAATTAAAAGCACAAGATGATAAATACATATGCATTATATGACTATGTCTATAAAATTTTTTATCAAATATTGAAGCTCTAAAAAAAGTACCAACACTATTTATATAAAAAAAAAATCATAAACTGTTTGTCTATTTTACTTAAGATTGATAATAATCATCTAATGAGAACTTGCTCTAATGATTTACTCTCGAACCTCAAAACACAGAATATCATTAAGATGAGAACGGTACTACTAAAGTAGTGTTGAAGTTAGCAACGAAGAATGAAAACTTGATGTTTATGTTATATCTATTTGAGAAAAGAAACAATAATATTTCAAAGAAAATAACAAAGTCAAAATTTTCAATTGAGGTAGCAACTATGTTCTCCATATATCCTCCCATTCCTAGATAATCCATAATTTCAGTTGCTACTTCTCACTCCTAGATATGCAAAATAAATAAATATATAAATATAAAAAATAAGCTAAATAATTATTGATGGTTTGTTTTATTTGTTAAGAAAACATATTGAAAAATATTACCTATGATATTAGATTTATTGTTTACATTAATTCCATTCATTCTTGCCATTAAAAACTAAAACTTAAATGCTCCTAACATTTCAAAAGATGAAGTCATTATTGAATTTTCGTCACTAGAAAGAAAATATATAAACACATGTAATTGTGTGTATTCATGTATAGTAACAGTAAATTACATTTGATGAATAAGATCTTAAAGGTGATTGATCCATATCACTTATAATAGTGGAGAAATAATACAAGAAAGTGTCAATTTTCTACAATGTCGTTACAAAAAAAGGTAAGAAAACCCAATAAAAATATATATGAATAAATGGATGATGATACATAAGAGTATTAGTAAAGGTTTGCATATTGAAAAAAAAACTTATCAAAATATGAAGACATAATGGGTTACTTCCATTCATTGAATGAGCCCAAAATTATAAACGTTTAATCCATTATTTGATGATAAAGATAAACATAAGAAATTTGTAGAGAATGTAAAAAAAAAAAATCAATGATAAGTTTATTACATTATTATATGCTTCTAAAATTAATCATTGTGTAAATACATGCGAAGAATCCATAATTAACTGAAGCATAGTAGTAGTAGACTCATGCTATTTAGACAAAATTAATATTAGAATAACATATACGAAGTTATGCTATGATGATGATTTAACTTACATGCCCGTGTATGTGTTGATTACTCCCTTTTATTGACTTTGTCTAAGCCACTTTTCTTTCTTAAGGATGTGCTACCTTTAGTGCTTACTTTTGGTTCTATTCCTTTTACCTTGCAACTTAGATTGATTTCTTCATGGTATACTCCTATTTGATGAGTTTGTTGAAATGATAAATCTAAACTTTCCTCAAAATTTTCCATAATATTCACATAACTATCAATTGCTATTTAAGAGGTTTAACTATGAAGGAAGTTTTTGCCACTAAATAAGTAAACAATCTAGCTATTATCTTATAACATACTCCAATGTTTAACTTCGAACCTTGTGCTTCATGTGTATTGTCACGCCCCAAAGGGTACCCTAACGTAACAGTCCACCACACTTAATATTAAAGCTTAAGTATGACAACCTTAGTCATTACCAGAAGCTTCGATATTAAGTATAAGGCGTGCTCTCACAATTTTAGAGGACCATATATGGAATTATGAAGCTTACGAAGATATAATAACAAATTAAGAAAAGAGGATTCATAATATTCATTTATTCATAAACATTGTCTTACAAGTCTTAGGGGCATTCCCATGTCAAAAGTAACTATAATCTATTACAAGAATTTCTATGAAATCTACATCTTATTCATCACTAAACTTCATATAAAAATTTCTTAACCAAAGGAAAAATACCTAGTTGCAGGGTCCATGTGGCCTCAACCACAAATAGGTAAACTGCGAAAGATATCTATAGGGGTATAAGCTAATAGGCTTAGTGAGAATTATTTCCATAAGTAAACTTTTTGTGTAGTAAAATTCAAACAAGTTATTTAAGCAATCAAGTGAAATGCAATACATACATGAGCAAACAAGGCATATAGTTTTCTGGGAACTATATGTTGAATAGATTTACGCCCTCTATTCAGGGTTTGGTGACGTATAATCTCAAAACGAGTAGTTTTAGTTAAGTTATGCTTTTGATCATTACCGCCAAGCATATAAGGTCTACTCGGGTACAGCCATGCTTCCGGACTTTCTGCCAAGCATTGGTTTGATTTCATGCCGCGAAGCAATCGCTTTTGATCATAACCGTTAAGTGTTGCTTTTGACCGTACTACTATCCTTTTCACCCAAGAATAATAACCCCATGTAATGTGACTCATTTTGTGGTATGCATGAATCAATTTATTTAAGATATCATAGCATCATTATTATCAAATTTAAGGTGATCATAGAATTTCATACATATCAAGTGCTATACCAAAACAAACATTTACTTACAATCAATTCCAGCCTCGATATTCTTAGAATCCTTTCAATAATTTTTTCGCATACATATCTATTTGTCTTTTCTTAATTCTAATACAACTAAACTGCAAGCACAATCAAGAAAAGCTTTTTAAGGAAATAAACTCATGATGCCATGTCAACACTTCTTTTAAATGGATGAGTCGCTTAAACAATCCACTTAGCCGAAATAATCCTTGGAGTATGAGTATTCTTCCTCGGAATCACCTAGTCAAGGAAAATACCTAAAATGAGTATTTCTTGATAACTTTCTTGAGAGTTGTCAAACTATGTCACAAGAATGTCAAAGTTCGCATAAAGGATGATTCCAATTTAAAATGGTCATAACTTGGTCATTTTAACTCGAAATTGCGCATAAAATATATCAATTTTTACCCACTCGAAAAGATCTATCTATTTATAAAACTATTTTCATCAAACTAGATCATTTAGGCTTCGAAACAGTGACGATCAAATTCACCACGAATTTTCCCATCCCAAAAGCAATTTGTTTCAAACATTAAACCATAAAAAATTTGCTTTGATAAATACTTAGTTGTCTATACATTTGAAAAATTCCTTATTCCTTTTTCATAGATATATAGCTCATATTTATCCATGCTCAGGTGTTTGTTGCCTATTCAAGAAATCCAGTTTTGTAACTCCTTTTAAAATCAATATTTTGATTCTTTTGTTTTCAAAGAATTATTTCATGTTTACCTTACTATTATTCTTAAATGACTTTTAGTAAGATTGAATTTCTTCTTTTCAAATTTTCAATATTAGGGTCATTTTTCCTATTTGTTCTCAATACATTTTCTTGGACCATTTATTTGAAAGATTTTAATTTGAAAACTCTCATTCCCTTTTTATGAGGTTTTCTTTATATTATGTTATTATAGAAATCATTTTAGTATCAAAATCATCTTCTTTTTGGAAATTAATAGAAATGATTAAAAGCCTTTCAAAACAAAAGTAGCTTTTAAAATTGTAGTAAGTTTTTCCTAAAACTTGAAAAAGAATAAATTTACTTTTAAACCATAGATTTTTCATTTCATATAAACCATTCTTAAGTGATAAAATCTCCTTTTTGTCAAAATATTATTGGAGCTTTAAAGATTTAGACAACAACCTTTATGGGCATAATTATAGAAATAATAATAAGCAAAGATAACATAACTAATAAATAAAGTCAAGTATTGAGAGTCTTAGCTTCTTTAAGGCTCTTGGGACGAAGAAGTAGGCTAGTCCCAAATAGAAAGAAGCAAAATAAGAGAAAGAAAATTGTTTTGACTTGATAAGGATAAGTCTAAGATTAGAGACTAGTCTTAAAACAACATGAAATAAATAAATTGCGAATAAAGAAATAAATAAATTACTTTGCATGAAAGTAAATAAATTGCGAATGAGCTTATATGTTCTAAAGAATATATATATATGTAGATATATAATAATACTTAGTTAGATATAATAACAATAATAATATGAACAAAGTAAAGTTACAACATAAATAAATAAATAGATTTTCATGAACAAGAACAATACATATACATAGTGTAGCTTCCATAACATTTAGTTTTTGGAAACTCACACTATGGTCATGTCAAGTTATATGACATGGGAAGAAGAAATTTGTAAAAAAAGTTTACCTAAAGAGGGTTTTTGAAGTATTTTGTGTGAATGAGTTTTGTGTATGTGGAAGATAGTTTGAGAGTGTTTTTGAGAGAGTTTTGAGAGTGTAGATGGAGAGAGTGTTGAGAGGAAAATTTTGGAGAGTTTTGGTAGAGAATTTATGGGTAGTATTTATGTGAAAAAAGTGAAAGAGGAAGGGAGTATTTAGGAAATGAGGAGTGAATTTTTGTGTGATTTAAATAACGAAGAATTGAAACAAAATTGAGGGAGAGAGGTGGTGGTGGTGGTGGGGGAGGGTGGGCGGGCGCGCTCCGGCCATGAATAGAGAGAGGGGAGAGAGAGTTTTTATTTGTATTTTTGTTGATTAAATATAATAATAAGTAAGGTAGATGTGAAATAAAATTATGGGAAAGGTAAAAAGTAAAGATGATAGGTGTATAGGATGTAAGAATAGGTGATAGAAAAAGTAGAGATAAAAAGAATAGTGTAGAAAAGTAGTGAATAATATAATGTAAAGTAGATATAACTAATAAAGTTCCAGTAGTAAGAAAATACTCGTATAATTGCGATATCTGATATTTTTACTTACGAAAAATTATAAAACTGATATTTTTGAGAGTCTTATATTTTTATGAGTCTAATGGTATATCCGGAATGTTTTTACTATTCCGAGCCCTCGGACACGTTTTTTAATAATTGTATCCATTTGGGTTTAAAACAATTCGCGATTTTACTAATTTGATTATTTTAAGCTTTCTTATGTAATTACGAAGTATTCTACATACTAATCTCTTACTTATTTTCTTGGGGTTGCGAATACGGGATTACTGGACTTTAAACTATTACGTTTATCTAGGGTTTTGTTGACTTTAGGGTTTCCGGTTGACCTTCCGATTAGGGTTTAAGCTAAACCGATCACAAAACTTTGGGGGTTTACATGTATCATATGCAACCATAACCTCCCTATTTGTATCCTTTGTCTGTCATTCTACAATATATTTTTTAGGCACAGATGTGATAATTTGAAGCAACAAAAGTTTTACGGCATGTGAACATAAAATTCCCCATAACTCGAAGTTGTTACTACTACAATCAACCCAAAGATTGTATTAGTCAAAATGGATGATGTGATGAAGGGATCATCGTAGAATGACTTTATATCTAATTATTGATCCAATCTGCTCATGAATACATACCTCACAATCCCATATTTGCCATAACTCAATTATGAAATATCTTAAATATTATTGGAGTATGGACTTCTTCAACATGTTTCAATTTAATTATTTTTGAAATCTATTTTTAGCTTTTCATAACATCTATCATCTACTAATCTTTGAAAATGTTGAAAGAAATATAAAGGTCAAATTGTAGCCAATATATTTCTTGATCTAATTGTTCATGCTTTCACTTCTTTGAGTGGAACTCATATTAGCACAAAATGTCATTTGACCAAAAACTATTGCCCATCTATCTTGTATATTAAACTGTTTTTGCAGCCACATACTTTCACAAATATTAAATTGCTAAAGTATTTCATGCCATGCTTTAGTGAAATCCTCTTCAATATCGTACTCATATATACATGTGCTGAAATCTTTAGTGAATATACTAAATTTTTTCAAGCATATAACTTAGATGCTTTGCAGCGTTTCGGTACATATGCTATACACATAAACAATGTCTTGCTTTTTCCATTGTGGGGGCTTCATCAGCGATGACTTTTTTGGTTTTTTGGTAGACATTACCTTAACAAAGATATTTAATAACTACTTGGATGTATCAATAAACTCATTGTGTAATAATGCAACCCCAAATATGATGCTTTGTTTATGGCGGTTTACACCAACAAACAGTGCAAGTGGTTTACCATTCATACATTTTTTCTATGTTGTGTCAAAATAAACAACATCACCAAAGAAATCAACATTAGTTTTCATTCGACTATTAACCCAAAGGATATTTGTATCAAATCATCAATGTCCAATTGTATGGCGTAGAAAAAGTTCAAGTCTTTAGATTGCTTGTTTTGCATATATTCCAACACCTCACCCATGTCACCATTATCATATTTTGGCTTCTTTTAGCTTGCAAATAATCATTGTAATCTTTAAAATTAAATCCAATAATTTCACGTCCTCCTATCCTTCTTGACATCATTATAATGCTTGCTTTTGTAGAAATTCTAGAACCATCATGCCCCAAAATCGAAGGAAGTGAATAGTCTGCTACATACTCATATCGAATTATGGGTATGCTAAGGCTTAGAACAACTAAAATCCATATATGATAGATAAATCACAAATATTTGAAATATTATATGTTATTTTGAGTCTCAATATTTTACATCTCCACAACATTAAATAATTCATACTATACTAAGATTATAAAATTTAATTAAAACAACCTATATTATAGCTTTCTCATTTTAAGTGATGAACCCGATCCCAAGTCTGGAGGCTTTGAAAATATCTATAACCACACTTGTACCTAAAAAAAAATTTCCCAAAGGGATGAGCCGAAGTCAAGTAAATAGAAACATGACCTCACATGATTTGTACATGCGTTCATATGCTATTGCAACAAACATTAATTTAGATATTAAATTTAAGTGTGACAAATAACACAGGAGTACTCATAACTCCAGGCAACACAATGGGGATTTGGGTTCCAGTACCATCACAACAGTATTGGGGGTTGATGAGAATAGTCGACCTCTAGCCTAAAAAGAAAATAAAAATAGCCTCATAGGGTTAACGGCCGTTAATTAGGTGATTCCATCACAGTTCATCTATATTGTATAGTGTGTTAAGACCCATAATCCCAAGACTAAACTTGATATAACTTCTCTCTATTCGGATAACCGTTACGCCTAATACCATTTTCCCCATCAACTACTCACCAAGCCACACAAGATGGCTTAAGCATTTAACTACCATGTTAGGGTTTAAAACCCTTCCAAGGGCATCGCTTTCTAGCTTAAGACAACCAAGCACAAGCAACACAAATTTTTAATTGGGTTTAATAATTAGTCAGGTTATTGTGTTCTAACCTTAGCACACAACAATATGTCACTATATATCTATATCCTAAAACCTTAAAGTTGCTAAACTGACGTTATCATCACATCCTAAATATAAAATATAACATAAACATCATTATTCACACTTAGTATTTCTAGTTTCAACTTAAGTCTAAGTCATAGATTGATTCTTATGGTTTAAAATTTAAAGGGAAAGTTAACTATTAATTATTTTCTATCAAACAAAAATAACAAGCTAATGTACTTATATGTATACATATTATTGTTTCTATTATTTACTTCTTTTATTTAGTACTTATGTTTTTACCTATGTACATAATTTATTTATTTATTTCTTATCTTTACCAATAATTGTTTTATAGTTGAGTTTTTTTACTTCATTTATTACTGTATAACTTATAGTGGAAACATTATCTTCATTATTACATTGCTTATATCACTAATATAAGCTGTTGATTATAATATTGCTAATATTATGTTGGCAAGTAATTAAAAATTATTGCCCCTTAATGTTATGATGACTATTAATATTAGCTATTTTTATTGAAATCAATATGGTGAATTAACACATTTGAGTTGAGTCTATTATTGATATAATTTATTGAAATTTGTTTTCAAAGTTATTTTGAATCTCATTAGAACATATTTAAAGGATGCTTATTGATTATTACGATCCAAGTCAAATTTATTTGAATTCAACTAAGCCATATAACCAAAGGAATATTAATGGTCATTATAAAGTTAATGTTATATTGTAATAAAAACATTTTGAAGTTTACAACAGCATGCTTAATCGAGTTATTATTAAGTAGTCACTATCGCTATTATTATGGGAATTTTGAAATTTTCATATGCTATATGGCCATTTGTTATGTTTTACTTTTGTGTATATTTTTAGTGAAATAATGGCTTTTTTTCCCTCTAAACTCTTAATATAAAAAGTTAATTATACACTTCATATAATTACTTGTGAAAACTATTATTTATCACTTAACATGTTATCTTTATTTAAAACATAATAACTTTTGACATATTATATCGACTATAAACGCCTTAGCATATAAAATTGTTAGGTACCAAGCCTAAAGAAAAAGCCTAACAAAAAAGACTAGCCTATTAGATGGGAGAACCCTCTAGACTTAAGTGCCATTCCATAATTTCTCATAGAATCGATGTGGGATTGTAGCATTGCCTACCCCATGAGAAGTCGACGCTTTTAGCCCCACTCTGGGTGGCTCACTCTAGATGGCTTACTCTGGGTGGCTGCACTCTAATTTTCTTCTAGATAGCCCTTTTAAAGGTAGCCCTTTTCTAGGTTGCCCTTTTCTAGGTTACCCTTTTTGTTAGCATCGTCTCTCAACAAGAGTACCAAATGTTAGGTACCAAGCCCGAAGAGAGAGCTTAACCTAAAAAACTAGCCTATTAAGTGGGAGAGCTCTCTAGGCTTAATTACCTTTCCATAATTTCTCGTAGAACCGATATGGGATTGTAATATTACTTAACCTTGAGAGGCTGGTGCTCTTAGTGATCCACTCTAGATGACTTTCACTCTAGGTGGTGCACTTTAGTCTTTTTCTACATAGCCTTTTTCCAGGTCGCCCCTTCTTAGATCGCCCCTTCTACTAGCGTCAGTCTCTCAATGAAAGCACCAAATATCAGATACCAAGCCTAAAGAGAGAGCCTAACCCAAAAGACTAGCCCATCAGGTGGGAGAATCCTTAGGCTTAAGTACAATTCCATAATTTCTCATGAAATCGATGTAGGATCGTAGCATTGCCTATCCCTTGAGAAGCCGATGTTCTCGGTAGCCATTCTAGATGGCTTTCACTCTGGGTGGCTGCACTCTAGTCTTTTTCTACATAGCTCCTTTTTAGGTCGCCTCTTCCTTGGTCACCCCTTCCGCTAATGTTAGTCTCTCAACGAGAGCACTAAATGTTAGATACTAAGCCCAAAAGGAGAGCCCAACCTAAAAGATTAGTCTATCAGGTGAGAGAACCCTCTAGGCTTAAGTACCATTCCACAATTTCTTATGGAATCGATGTAGGATCGTAATATTAATTTAGAAATCTAAAGACTCCAAAACATTATCTTCTCCTAGAAATATATATTATCAACATGCTTATCCTTACATTAATTCTATTATGTGAACAATACTTTACTTCAAAGTTTATGCTATGGAATGAAATTCAATGTATGTAAATCTTCTTTGAACCGATCTTAAAATGAAAATTTCCTTTTCTCAATTTCACTGCAAATAATCTGATATGTTACAAAATGATCACAATTCACAACTTCAAAATTCCATAAAACTAATTCTTTTCAAACTACACATTTTATGGATCACTTATAATTATATTTTTCCTTAATGATAGCAAATTTATTACAAGAACTTATGAATTCCTATCACCTATCTCTCAATTTATTCACTATCTCATGCATCACAACTTAATCAACTAATTGAAATTCTAACATTGTATTCTATTATCACCTAACATCATTAAAGCTAAATCCTTGTCTCCACAACTTACAAAATTAATCATAAAGTCCTAAATTCTGAATCCAAGATTCCTATCTTTTGACACAACTAATACATATTATAAAGTTGATTTTATTTATAACCAAATCATACTTTTGTTGATTGAACTGCAATTTCAAAGCTAAACAAATCCTTACAAGAATCCTAAAATTAGGATATTATTTGTATAATAAATAAAAGAAAACATTTCAATGTTGTAACTCCTTATCTTTGTAGAATACGATATCCTTCTTTTTGTGCTAGCTACCACTTCCCAACAATAGCACAAAACTGAAAAATATTCTACTATAGCATTGAGGACTTGTTGCTATTTTCATGAATCTTCCAAACCACCAAATGCATGTGTATTAAAATCTTTCTTATTAATAGACTTGGAAGAGGAAAAAGATAGAACCTGAAAAAAATTCTTTTACCTATAAAGAATGTCATACCATGTAAAACGTAAAATTCATCCTTTTGTCCCTCTTGTTGATAATTATACTTCTAAATTTTCAATGGGCTACATGGTTATGCAATGTGATTGCCCATGCTATAACACGCCATTCAATCATCAATAATAACATATCCAAATGACATTTGGTTTAGCATAGGGCATTTCAAGAACTTTAAGTCAAGTTAGCTTTAACTTGTTATAATGAATTTAAATTTTTGTGTGATCAAAGAAACATCCTTTTTTGATGAGAAGCTAAAGGACGTGTATGATGGGATTTAAATTATATGACTTAAAACTTATCATTATTTTCTTTTGTATTTTCATTTGTGCTAAACAGTCACACCTTGTCACAGATTGATGATGATGTTGGACATCACTCCTTTTGTCAATTTTCCCTTAAGCCTAGACATGAGAAATAAAAAATATAATCTATTCACGCACCTTTAGAATTCTTGTGTGCCTTACTTCTTCAAATACTAAACCTAACTTCCTTAGTATATTGATTATAAAAACTATATGCTTCTTCCTTAGTTTCAAATACTATTCCTACTCGTGGTATGTTATTTTTTTCCCTACAATATCAATACGAGTATCCATTTTCACTTCATCATTGCTAATTATTATATCAATATTTAACTCATTATTGTCTTCTTTGGTTGATTTTTTGAGTTCTTCTAAGAAGTCAATTTTTCTACATGTTAGATTTTCCTTTGGAAAAATATCATTACTGGTTGTCATGGACCTAAAAATTATATATACATATTATGTATTGTATATAAGCATTAATGAATCAAACAAAAAAACAATAACTTTATTATCGCACTAATGCAAATCCAATAAAAAAGTTAATTAATAGTTTATCACTTTGAAGCTCCCAGTGGTCATTTTCTCATTATGAGTATCATTAACATACTTAAGTAATAATCTTATATCACTTGATTCTCTTCTTAAATTAGACACATTTATTTAATGCCATCTTATGTAAATGTACTATACTATATATGATGTGAAATCTTAACTAAATCATTAAATTGGCTTTATAGTATAACATGATAAAATAATATAATTACTAACCTTTTGAAGGATATAAATCAACTTCAAAACCACCTAAAAATTCAAACTCCTTTTTAGTAATAAAGCATACAAAATCTTTGATTAAAAAAAAAAAAGAAACTATATATGAATGTAAATAAAATATAAATAAATATAAATATAAATATAGATATAAATATATGTAAAAGTACCATGAATACATGAAGAAAGATATTATAAATTCTTCTTTAAGTTGTACAGGCAATTTCAAATCATGTGGATTTCAATAATGAGATATGATAAGAGGAAAAGAAATACATTTAAGTGATGAATTTTGTATATAAAATAATGTCAAAATAGACTCTGAAAAAGATGGAAGAGTGCAAAGATTGTGAAAGAAGTGACAAAGTTAGGTCGAAAGAAGGTATTGATTCATTTTCATGTACATATTATAGAGGATAATTTGCATTACTTTTATATATTCTTAGAAGAATATTGGTTACTGTCATTATCTTTTGTTATTATTATTTACTTTTGTATTTATTTTATTTCAAGAAATGAGACATGAAGAGAATTGATTTATTTTGGAAATTTTGAATAAATCAATTTTATTCCTTGAATGGATCAGTAAGAAGAGTAACTTCAAATTATTGAAGGATAAAGGAGAATAATTGAAAGAATTATAAAAAATCCTTGAAGATAAATTAAAATTGAGTTATTTATAGTAAGCATGGGTTAAAACACGAAAACCAAATGGCATATTAGGAAATAGTTTGGAAGAGGGCCTTTAAAAGGTAGATTATACTAGAATGTATGTCAATGTTTTGAGATAAATTCATTTAAGATATCTACACTTTAGATGGTTAAAAAGAGGGATTAATGTTTTATAAAAGGAGTCAAATGAGGCAATCATTGAAAAATATTGAGAAGAACTAATAAAAAACTATTTAAACTTTGTTATATTAAATGAACTTTGTAAAATGTTGATAGCTTATTTTACTCATTTTACGAAATGTTTATTCCTTTTTTTGATTGCTTGAAATGTTGATACTTTAATTGAACTTCCAAAAGTTAATAACTTTAGTGTAATTATTCTATTTTGAATATAATTTTTGAAGGGAGGAAAACTCATCTATTTCTCATTAGGTCAATCTTAAACATATTTAAGGTAGATCATAAACCTTAATTGATAACATGGTGATTGAATAATGGATTTTTATCTGTAATTCACTATCAAATAATGAACACATGGTATGGGACAATGAGTATGTCGTAAAATAGCATAAGGAGAAATACAATACAAGTTCCTCGGTCTGCTAAGTACAATTGTCACAATTGAAGGCGATTGCTTCGCTACATACTGGTATTGAGACCTAAGCATGGAAGACTTAGATACCAACTAAAATCTACAAATAAATTGAAATTTCATAAAAAATGTCCATAAGAGTTGAAGCAAATGTTCATCAAAACAGCTTACTAATGATAAGATCATCTAAAACTAAATATAGTAAAATCAAAGATAAGATTTTTCTTAAGAAGCAACATTGCATGTCTTAACCACTGCACCAATGATTAATATGCCAAGTGTATGTCCTCTTAGTCACATAGGACAAGGATGAAAGTGTAAGGTTTTCTTTGATTAGTAGTGTTAGGATAATAATACAAGGCACAACTATATTAGTGATAGTATGTTGGAGGTTGCACCTTAAAGAAGATGACCTTGCAAGATGTGTCTTGCCTCCTTCGTTGTAGTATGTGTTTGGTCAACTAGATTAGAGGCAATTATAGTTGCAATCCTTCCACTTACTTGGCTCCTTTATCCATTGCAATGAGTTGATTCATTTGCTAATGCTGACTACCATGTCGAGCTCTAAGTTATCTACCTTCTACAGTGGATCTGTAACAAGTGTAACTCCAATAGACTACATATCTAATGTAGGAAGAACTATTATAGGTCGCATCCTAGTATAGTTGTCAAAATTACTAAAATGTACAAAATCAGTAAAATTATATGCAATTGTATGCAAGTCATAAAATCGTAACCTTGAAATTGTGCACCTAATTTAGAATTTCACCTAAATTTTGTGCTTAAATGATTTAACATTATAGAATTGTATAGTTGGCTTGCAATTTCAACAATCATGCATCACAGCATTAGTCACATTTGTAAAGGTAGAAGCAGTTGCCATACTAGATAAGGATTTTCATGAAAAAGATTCATGAATTGCTCAAGAACACTGGTATTCTCTTGCATAACACAAATGATCAAGAAAACATCAATAACATATGTTTGTTATGGGGCCACAAGTGCGGAATTTTGGTTGTGACTTAAACTTGCTCAATAACTTAAAGTTGGTCTCTTGAGCGTGAGGGTCTTTTTTCCATTCCTCTTTTTGAAGGTTCCATAACTGTTTCAAGTACTCCCCATTTCAAGGGGAGTTGCCATACAACACATACATGATTATAGTAGTTGCTGTAAGCATTCTGGTTAACCTTACAAAAGTCTTGGGATGATGGCACATGCAAGAATGTGACTAGAAGAGATACAAGGAGAAAAATAGACGATCTCAATGTCTAACCTATGTGTACATGATAGAAAATCCAATATAATTAATCTAAGCATTCTTGATTTATTATTTGATGAATAGTCATCTTAATCTTTCTTTAAAAGTATAGTCATTTTTTTGTGTTGCTATTAAAAACATACTAAATGAAATGCGGTGAACTCAACAACAATAATTTTAACAAGGAATGAAGAAAATCCTGGCTTGAATGCAAGTTGTTAATTTAAGCAATTGCAATGTTGTATTTTTTTGTTTTTCATTGATTTTTTTGTGCATTCGTTGACATACTATATAAGATAGTCATAATAATGTCATGTAATTAGTTATGCCAGCTCAACTCTATAGTAAGATTCTTAAAGTATTTTCATACTTATTTACTAATACTATGTAATATTACTACTATAGTAGAAAAATAGATTACAAATTTTTAACTAGATTAGGTCATAAGGCCACATTTGTTGTCAACTAGGTCTAATTGCCTTTTAGTACCCAAGTCCTCATAATTAGTCAGTCAATTACCCGGACTCACAAACCTAGTCACATTATGATGGAGGCATGGCTAGAAGATGAAAAGTAGATCCACTCGATATGTCGTCTAGACCGATTACAAGGACTCGAGCTAAGAGATTTAAGGGTGCACTCAATGGATTAATCTAAGAAGTTCAAGAGAGGAGATCCATGTGCACACCACCAAGGATAAGCTTAAATTGATCAACGTTCTCAAAGTTAGCTTGGAAATGGACCAAGATGATAGATTGGATGACTAAGCTTGCAAGCCGGCTTAATGCCTCAGCTCAAGTTTCAATGCCACTAGCATTGCACATTTAAGCCGTCGGCTTTCAGCAAGCTTTGAAAGTGACCAGAACTGAATTTTTAAGAGCTGTGTGAGTCATTTTTATTCTATATTTTTCCTAGGATTTTGACCTTAATTTGCTAAGAATTTCTGATAAAATCCTGCAAAAATTATGTTTTTGATAAAAAAATTGTTGTTTTAAAGCTCTTAGAATCGAATAAGGAGTAACCAAGTGTTTTAATGTCGATATGGAGCAAAAATAACAATTAAAGTCAAAAAGGAAAAAATCGAGCCTTGTAAAGACACAACTAAGGTTAAACAGAGAAAGAAAACTACAAAAATTGGTCTATCGAGCCTCAAATGTGAGCTCTCGACATGACCCTCGACTTCAGTCGAAGCAATCCAGTATCATTCTGAAAAAAATACATTATCGAGCCTCAAAGTCAAGCCTCAAAACTCGACCCTCGACAATTGTGTTATTAGACCAATTCTTCAACAAGATTACCTCGAGCCTCAATAATTTAACCCTCAACTCTTTCAATCTTACCTTCGATAAAGCAATGTAAAAAAATGCACAGTTTAGTTAGAAATTTCTTGAAGTCAGCCTGATCTTGCTGAATATAAGCCTCGACCAACAGAGCACGTGACCCTCGATGGGTGTTTTCACAGCTCATTTGCACGCATGAAAAGTTGCCAAATTCTATTAGAAAGGATTTGCCGAATCTGCCACATGTCAAATAGAGATGGCTATGCTTTCTATACCTTGTAGTCTAAAATAAACGTGCAAGCATACATTGTAAAGTATGTACCAATAGTGTAAATCAGTATTAACGTAGAGTAGATTTTTGAAGGATCTTTGGGTAAAAGAACTTCCATTTCTTTTTACTTGAAAATATCTTCTGTTTTCTGGGTAAAATCAATTTAACCCAATGCTTGTAATTTCTATGAATTTCTGAGCAATTAATTGATTCATCTTTTGAACTTGTTTTATTTCTTCTTATTTGTGCTTATTTGATAAATCATGGAGAAATAAACTCCTACATCTTAGGGATTACGAATCTAATTCTTGATTTAGTTTGATTTCAAATGCGCTTTCAAGTAAATTTGATTAGGTATTTGTAATTAGTAACTTGAATTTAACTTGTGGTTTTTAAAGGAATGGTGCATTCTTTTAGATCTAAGATTGATTTCAATTGAATAGCTCGAGAGATCATTCAATTGAATAGGTCTGTGGTTGCTAATGGAGTCGATCCTAACTACCTCTTACCGAGGAATGGGTGAAGACTTTCTGCCACTTGATTCAAAAATTCATTGAGTTGTCTTTTTAAAACAATGGATTCCTATTCTTTATGCGGATCTAATTAAAACTTCAGATTACTAGTTTTAGCTAGATTTAAAACTACTAATTTCGAGAGAAGCTTTAGTTTAATTTAGAGAATCCGACGGTATAAACACATCATTTCAACAGCTTTTATGAAGTTATTGTCCTTAAGAAATCATTCTGATAAGGAATTGGTGAAGTAACCCTGAGCTACTATTTCATAAAAGTTACAAGCTTATTTCTCATTTTGCCCATTAAACATTTGTGAATATTTCTAACTTAGTATAGTTTATTTTTCCTTTATGATTCTCTAAAATCTTTCTTTGGCTAGACAATTAATGGGATTGAGAGTATACTAGCTACCAATCATTCCCTTAGGACCGACCTAAATCATTTACTATGCTACATTTGATTGATGCACTTGCCCTGTGAGACCATAGTTATTGGTTTAGAAAGCATTTATAAATTTGAAAAACTCAATCAATGATCGGTGGACTTTGAACTTCGAATTTCGCAAAACATTTTATTAACAACAACATAAACCAAACTGCTTTGAAAGTCTCAGCTTACAATATTTAGGCTGTCAGCTTATGTTGGCCGACTTTTGTAATTCTTTTAAGAATTTTAGGTTTCCTTTTTTTTCATTATCTGTAGACCTATTAGCTTTGTAATCTAACCACATTACTTTGAATGAAAATTGAGAGAATTTCTCTTTGGTTCTTGAATGAACTTTTCTTGAACTTATCGGTTAATCCATGGCTTCAATCTTCGACTTATCAATCGAAGCTCCATTACCAGTTATGGGATCTACACTGTACTAAGCTTCTTGCTTACATATAAGCACTGAGTTTTGGTTTCCATCTAATCTTGAATGATCTTGGGATCAATAGCCAGATTTAGGTATTAGGTTTCGTCACAGGTTGGCAGGGTTCATTTCACATTAACTTCAAAGTCTCCATTTCCTTCTAAACTGTTGGATAGATAAGATCACTTCACTTCTTAACTTAACTCCTCCTTTTCACTTTTATGTACTTTTACAAACCCTAGGTCAACCCTTTCTCCATTTGGAACCCTTGTCCACAAGAGGTGATTTGGAAATCTCGACACCATGTTATCATAGAACTCACACATTGCATCACTGGAGATTGGTCCTTCTAAGAGATGAGTATTTGTGTGTCTGCACAATTTCTTCACTTCACCATTTTTCTATCAAGAATAGTCTAAAGCTCTAACTCCCGTTCTGTAATATAAGTAGCTTTGGATAAGTAGTTGGTGGTGAGCCATAAAACTTCTTAAGTTGAGATACATGGAAGGTCGGATGAACATTAGTATCTGGTGGTAGATCTAGTTGGTAAGCCATTACTCCTATCTAGTAGTTTGAATGGTCTATAGAACTTAGGAGAAAGTTTGTGTACCCTAGAGTGTCTCATTTAGTGCTATTTATAGGTAAAGGTTTAAGTAGGACCCAACCCTCAATATGAAATTGTCTGTTGGTCCTCTTCCGATCTACAACTTGTTTTGTATGATGCTGTGCTCGTTTGAGATGGAATTTGAGTAAGCGCATAGCATCCATAAACCCTAAAGTTTTGTGATCAATTAAGCTTAAACCCTAATTAGAAGGTCAACCGGAAATCCTAAAATCAACAAAACCCTAGTCAGACATAACCGTTCAAGTCCGGTAATCCCGTGTTCATAACGCTACAAAAGTAAGTAAAAGATTAGTATGTAGAGTAGTTCGTAATAACATGAGAAAGCGTAAAAATATCAAATTAGTTAAACCACGATTCGTTTTGAGCCTAATCAGATACAATTTTCGAAAAGCTTGTATCGGGGCTTAGAATAGTAAAAATATTCCGGATATACCGTTAGACTCGTAAAAACATAAGGTTTTCAAAAATACCAGTTTTATAATTTTCTAGTAACTAAAAATATCAGATATCGCAATTATACTCTTATTTTCTTACTACCGGTACTTTAATTGTCATGTCTACTTTACATTACACTATTTATTACTATTCTATACTATTTATCTATCTCTACTTTTTCTTGCAACCTACTCTTACAACCATACCTCTTTTTTTTTACAATTTTCATTTTCAATACAACTTCACATCTTTCATATCTTACTTTTCATTAATAAAAAAAAAAAAAAATTTCTCTCTCTTTCTCTCATGATTTGCGCCGGCCCCCTCTTCTTTCCCTCAAATTGTTTTATTTTTCATTTATTTAATTAACATAAATTTCCCTCCACATTTTCCTATAAATACTCCTTCTTTCTTCCATTTCCTTCACACCTTCCATACACTAAAAATTAGTCTCTCAAAATCTCTCCATAAACTCTCTCAAGTTTTCTCTAGTTTCTACTTCTTCTATAGGTAATAGTTTTAGCTTTTTATATGTTCATTTACTTAGTATGAGCTTAGTGTGTGTTTTCTAAACCATGAGGATTAAGAAAGCAACAATATGTTCATACTTTGTTTTTGTTCATGAATTTATTTTTCTTTATGTTGTTTTCATATATATTTAACTAAATATATCTATGTAGTTATATATATATATATATATATATCTCTTAGAGCATAAAAGCTCATTTGTTTTTCAATTTATTTACTTTCCTTGCAATTTATTTATTTACCTTGCAATTTATGTACTTTCAAGTTATTTTAAGACTAGTTTTCTAGTCTTAGACTTATCCTCATCAAGTTAAAATAATTTTCTTTTTCTTTTGGGACTAGTCTACTCTTAATCCCGGGATATCTTGATGAAACTAAGGTTCTAATATTTGACATATTTCTTTACTAGCTTATTTCTTTAATTTTTATGTCTTTCTTATGTTTTCATAACTTTATGATTTCATATTCATGAATTTGCATGGATATATTGATTTTTGTCTCAACAAGATAAATGAAGAAAAGTTTTCTTAAAATAGAAGTTCTTCTCTAAAAATAAATATTGTTATGAAGGAAGTAATTTTTTCATAAAAACTTAAGAATTTATCTTAACAAACTTTTTCTAGAAATCTAGAGAAGTTCATTATAAATTTTAAGAACATAGAAATTTTTAAACAATACATACATACACTTTACAAAGTCATAAAATGGAAAGCAATTCTTGATTAAACAAAAGTTTTATTAAACTTCACTTTTCATTAATACTAGTTTGACAAACCCCAAGAAATTTCCTTTCATAAATGTAGAATGATCTTAAGAAATAAGGAAATTATTTCTATAAATATAGAGTTACTACTACTTTCAAATAGTATTACAAAATAAGCTTAGAAATAAAAATCATTCTTTAGAATTTTAAAAAGACTAAGGAAATGAAATTACCAGAAAAGAAAAATACTCATTTAAAATAACATGTTCTATTTTCTAGCAAGCTAAGAGGAAATTTTCAAAAGTTTCACTTTTCTAAAATCTTTAGAAGACTTTACTTTTACCAAAAATTCATGGTTGAGACAACTTCATTAATTTCATGCATTTGATATGAGTCAATGAATACTAATATAAATACATTTCAAAGGTTTTACAAACTATTATAATATCTATCTATTTGATATAAGTTTTTGTAAAAAGAAGGAAGCAAGTTTTGTGAAATTCGTGGTGAATCTGATCACCACTATTTTGGAGCTTAAATGACTTAGTTTGATTAAAATATTTTTAGAAATAGATAGAAATTTTTGAGTAGGTAGAAAACGATATATAATATGTGAAATTCCGAGTTAAAATAAGCAAGTTATGGCCATTTTAAGTTGGAATTTCCTTCAATCCGGTTTTACCGCAAATTCAAGATAGATTTAGAATCTTCAAAAATAGAAATTCTATGAAAGACTCATTTTGGGTATTTCATCTTGTTTAGGTGAAGAAGAAACCGATATCGCAATCCCGGAAGATTACTTCGACTATGTGCGATCGTCATGAAATGAGTTGATCCCTTACTAGTTACATTTGCTTGTTTGTGCTTGTAAGTAGTAGCACTAGAAAATAAGGAAAAGATAAATGAACAAATGTTGTGTGATTTGGATTCATGATTGATTGAATAAAATTTAAGAATATCGAAAGAAGAATTGATGAATAATTTGTATCTTCTTGCAATGATATGATGAATATTGTTTTGATCACCTTTAACTTAAACTCGACAATAATGGAACAACTCTATATTGAAAACGATTCATGCATATCATATTTGTGAGTCACATTTATTTTTCACTACTATTCTTCGTGTGGAGAAACGAGGAGTTGTAGTGGTAGCTAGTAGGAGCTAGAAAGTGTACAGGGGCAAGTATGAGCTGGAAAGTCTACAGAGCAAGTAGGAACCGGTAAGTCTGCAATTATTGATGGTTGTATGGGCCAGTAACCACTCAACCCCCCACATGGAGGGCGTAAAATCCATGCTACACATGGTTTCCAATTAATCATGTGTATTTTGTTTGCTCATGTGATTGATGCATTCTCATATGATTGTCTAAATACTTGTGTGTTTTATGGAAATGTTTTATAGATGGGAGTTATCTCACTAAGCTAATTTTGCTTATACCCATATAGCTTTTTGTTACAGTATGATTACTTGTGGTTGGCACTAAGGAGCCCCTTTTGTCCGGTATGAGCCAAAGCTACTAGGAGTTTTTGGGAGAAGTTTATATGTATTTAGTTTTGAATGTAGACTTCTAAGAAAAATCTCTATAGTAGACTTATGTTATATTTATGTATATTTTGATGATGGCTTAGTTAAACAAGACTATTAGAACGAGGGAATGCCCCTAAGAATTTGTAAGAGACTTTTATTCTAATGAATATTACATGTTTATCTATATAAATTCTTGTATGCTTTTATTATCTGCTTAAACGTAATACCCCTGTGAGTCTCTTACTATCTTGGAAGCACGCCTTGCATGTGATATCAAAGCTCCTGCGTGACTAAGGTTGTCATTCATTAGATTTAATATTATGTGCGGCCGACTGTCACATTTAGGGTACCCTTTGGGGCGTGACAGCGTCATCCTTATTAGACAACATGAGATCTACAGCTTCATTCTTATAGTCACTTGAAACATATAATAGGAGACTTGGAGGAGGATATCTAAATAAGGCTTGAGAGGAAGTGATTCAATAACTTGTATGGTAGTTAGTGTTGTACTAACCATTTAACTAGGGATAGGAATTGGCTCCAATTCTTAGGTTTGTCTTTAGTCATATACCTCCAATACGTCTCCAGTCATCTATTGACTACCTCATTTTGTCCATCTGCTTGTGGATGACAAGCGGTAGACATATCAAACCCTACCCCTATAACTTAAAAAATTCTTGCCGAAAGGTGCTAATGAAGATAAGTTCCTTATCACTTGTAATGAATTCCGGTAGGCTATGTTACTTATAAATGTCGTCTAAGTGGAGTTAAGTAATAATAGTAGCTGTGTAAAGGTGAGACGAAGCCACAAAATGACTCTACTTGCTTAATCGATCAACTACTACTAAGATCACATACTTACCATTTCATTTAGGAAGACCCTTAATGAAATCTAAGCTTACTTCTTGCCAACATCCCTTAGGCACATTAAATGGTTGTAATAATCTTGGACTTACCACATTCTCAAACTTTTATTTTTGTCATACTTCATAATCCCTTACAGATTGTCTAACTTACCTCTCTATCGTAAGCTAATAAAAAAACTAACAGCTGTCACGCCCTAAAAGGTACCTTAGACGTGATAGCCGCCGTACACAATATTAAAACTTGAGAATAACTACCTTAGTCACTCGGAAGCTTTTATATTGGTACAAGATGTACATTCACAACAAAGGGATGCTGGTGAAGTTATGCATTTTAAGATAATGGCAGCGGAATAATCAAAGCAATACCATTATGATTCATCAAAATTTAAGGTCTTTCAACTTCTACGGGGTATTCCCTTGATAAATCTCCGTAATAACATAGTCTTCATAAATCAAATAACTAAAACTAAAAGATTTATGAAGGGAAATCTAATCTAAAATCTTCAAAATAGAATTTCTTTAAAAGCGCCCCAAAACGTGTGTTCTATCGGACAGTCATGGTAGTTTCGAGCATAAAAACAATGATCCTGTAGCGTTAGAAATCTATTGGGGAATAAGCATAACAAGCTTAGTGAGATATTCCTTATGCAAAATTACTCTTAATAAAGCAATCAAACAAGTCATTTAAACAAGCATATGAAATGCAACAACCATGTGATCAAACAATACATACGACTATCCGGTTTCGTATGTAGAATGGATTTACCCCTCCACTAGGTGGTTAGGGAATGATTTGAGTGGGTCACCAACAACTTCCTTAAAATTTTACGTGCATTTTTTGGGTTTTAATGAACCGTACTGCTAGTTTTCGAGCTTTCTTTATCCAAAGTGATCGGTCCTGCTCGGCTACACCTTGAGGCCGTATTCCCTGAACGTCCTAATTACGTAAGATGTAGCCAGGTAGCTTACCTTTCCGATCCCACACTAAGAAGTAGTTACAAAATAAGAAATGATATTCTAAGTGATATGCATGAGCAATTTAGTTTAAAGGATTTCAAATTCAACATTAATTCATTTAAGGCAATAAATCAATATTTGCACACACAACAATATATAAAAACAATTTATATCAATAAACCAATTGAGCTCCGATATACTTATCGTTTATTTATCTCACATAAGGAATCACATACATAGCTTCCATGATAACCCGCATACATATAAATTTTTATCTTTTCCTAACATCTAGTGCTCTATTATACAAGTATATGCGTGAATACATAAAACGTAAAGGAAACCCACTCGTCCATTTCACAATCTTCTTAGTCGTAGTAGTCTTCTGGAAGGGAAATCTCGTATTCTTCGTAGCTTAGATAAAAGAAATACCTGGGATGAGATTTCATGGAAGTTTTAGTTAAACTTTCTAATTCTATTTTTCTATATTTGTCAAAAATCGTGTAGGATGAAATTACAACTTAAAATGGTAATAACTTGTTCATTTTAACTTAGAATTTCGCATATTATATGTCGTTTTCTACCTAATCGAAAAGATCTATCTATTTCTAAGGTTATTTTTATCATAAATGGCCGTGTAGGTTCGGAAACGATAGGGTACATAATCATTACGAAATTCTAATTCCTTAAAACACAATTTTTTCAAACTTTCATTCATCCAAAAATCTTAAAGCAAAAATATAGATATTTATATCGTTGAAAAATTCTTTGAATATATATATATATATATATATATATATGTATAGAGCCATATTGTATGCAAAACTTTAATGGTGTTGTCTCAACTATTACATTTCATAAAACAATTTGTCTTGCGTTATTAAAAACTTGGACTTTAACCATTTCCCTTCTATGTGTTTTGAGAGAATATTATAAATTCTTGGGTTATTATAAATGAGTATATTCTCATAAATTTTGTTTTCTAATTTCTTTTCTAAGACAAATTAATTTTTTCTAAACTTTGATCCTTTAGGATATCTACAAATTTTATCTCTAGTGGTAATGAATGAAGTTCCTAAGATTTTTTCTAAGTTGCTGATAGCCCCAAATAATTTGAGTTGTATTGCATATACTCTTCCTTTTAAAAGGGCTTTGATTTAAAATTATAAATAAGTATTTTTCTCTTATATTTCTATTTCCTAACTTCTTTAAAAATAGATTTATTTCCAAAAACTTAGTCTTTTAGGTTCTTTACGAAATTTTTACTTGGAAGAATCGCTTTCAACATTTTCTTAAGTTGTTGATATTATCTATTGTTTTTGAAACCTGTCATGTTTATATTCTTCTATTTTCTTGAAAATAAGTTTATCATTTAAAAACTTGGCAAACTTTTATTTCGCTAAGAGGATTTATCATACTAGTGGTTTGATTCTTGCCTTATCTTTTAAAACTAGTGTAGTTCTTGGTTTTTATTATGGAGTTAGAAAAGAAATCCTATAATTAAGTTTTTACGAAAAGTTTGGATATCAAAGAGTTATTAGCACTAATTTTTAATAAACTTTATGTTACTCATCATAAAAAGATAGTGCTTATTTCCTTAGTTAATTTCTTTGATAAAAATCATCTTTATGGTTATTAAAGGAAATTTAAATGATTTGTCTAGATTTTTGAAAAGAATTTATAAAAAGTAATTTTTCTTTGTTTGTGATGACAAAATCTTTATTTAGGTTCAAAGTTATATAATAAAAGAGTTTGGTTCCATTTCTCCTTTATTAAAGAAAATTCTGCTTTAATTTTGTTGAGACAATATCATTATAATGATGCATGCACATGATTATGTAGTATGAAAATGATTAAAATATAACATAGTACTGTTTGGAAGATATAAAAAGCAAAAGCAAGCAAAATAATAAGATCAAGTATTGAGAACTTTAGCTTCATCAAGGTATCTCGGTCAAGCATCGGAAGCCTTAGCTTCATTAAGACAACCCGATCAAGTACTGTGAGCCTTACCTTCATCAAGGCAACCCGAGACTAAGAATAGACTAGTCCCAAAAAGAAAAAGAAAAAGAAAAAGAAAGCATAATAAGAGCAATAATAATAGTAAAAGCAAGTTAATAAGAGTTAGTGAGTTTTTAGCCTCTAAGAAATATATAGATATACAGATAGATAATATATATATATATATATAAGGTCAAGTTAGGAGTATTATAACAATAACAACAACATAATATTATCATAATGACAAGATAATAAAATCGAAATTCTTGACATGTGCAAGAACAAAACGTGAACATATTGTTGCTTCTACAACTCATATGAGTTTCATGAAAAAACACCATAGTCATGCTAAGTTATATGGCATGGAAAAATAAATGGCTGAAAGGTTTACCTATAAGTGTTTTTGAGTTGAAGGAAGATGGTAGATGAGTGTGGTATTATGTGGGTAGTAATATGTAGTGAATGGTTTATGTAGAGAAGGATTTTGGGAGGATTTGGTTGTAGAGAGTTTCGGTAGAGAGGATTTGTAGAGAGAGAATTTGTGAAGTGAATTTCAGAGAGTTTTGTTATGTAAAATGAAGGTGTGAAAGATGTCACGCCTCGAAGGGTACTCTAAACGTAGCAGTCCGTCGCACATAATATTAAAGCTGATGAATGCTAACCTTAGTCACGCAAGAGTTTCGATATTACGTGTGAGACATGCTTTCAAGATAGTAGGAGACTCATGGGGTATTACGTTTAAGCAAATAAGAAAAGCATGAAAGAATTTATAAAGATAACATGTAATAATCATTAAGTTCAAATTCTTACAACTTCCTAGGGGCATTCCCCTGTTCTTATAGTCTTACTATTCTAGGCCAACATAATAACATACATAAATATATCAAAAGCCTACTATAGAGATTTTTCTTAGAAGTCTATACCCACAAAATAAATATGCAAACTTCTTCCAAAAACTTCTAGTAACTTTGGCTCGTACCTGACATAAAGGGCTCATTGGTGCCAAACCACAAGTAATCGAACTGTAACAAAAAGCTATAGGGGCATAGGCAAAACTAGCTTAGTGAGATAACTCCATTCTTCAAAACATTTCCATAAAAAACAATCAAGTATTTTAGACAATCATATGTGTATGCAACAATCACATGTGCAATCGAAATACAAACGATTAACCAAAAATTATGTGTAGCATGGATTTTTTGCCCTCGGGTTAGGTGGTTGCTGGCCTAAATAATTACAGATTTACTGGCTTCTACTTGCCCATGTAGACTTTCCGGCTACTGCTGGCCACCACTACAACTCCTTGTTTCCCCACACGAAGAATAGTAGAAAAAAATAAACGTGACTCACAATATGTCATGCATGAATCTTTTAATATTGGTTTATCCAATTATTGTTAATTTCAAGTTAAAGGTGACCAAAACAATATTCATCATACCATTGCAAGATAACATAAATTATTCATCAAATCTTCTTTTGATATACTTAACTTTTTATTCAATAACCATGTTATTCAACATGCTTCTAATTAGCACAACATTTTATTCTTTTATCTTTCCTTAATCTCTAGTGCCACTACTTATAAGCACATTCAAGGAAATGTAATTAGTAATGGATTAATTCACTCCATGGCGATTGCTCCTAGTTGAAATAGTCTTCCGGAAAAGCGATATTTGTTCTTTCTTTGCCTAAACAAGATTAAATACCCAAAATGAGTCTTTCATAGAATTTCTACACAAAGATTCTAATTCTATCTTCTAATTGCGCTAAAAATCGGGCTTGTGGAAATTCCAACATAAAATGGCCATAACTTGCTCATTTTAACTCGGAACTTTGCATATTATATGTCATTTTCTACCTTCTAAAAAAGATCTATCTATTTCTAAGGTTATTTTCATTATAAGAAGTCATTTGGGTCTCGGATCAGAGAGGTTTACCACGAAAATTCCATCCTTTAAAAACAAATTTTTCTAATCCATCGCTCAAAACTTGTTAAGCAAAACTTAAATATGTATATGGTTAGAAAGAGTTCTTTTGGTACATAAATAGACTCATAATTTATGCATGATGCTATAGGTGTTGTCTCATTTAATTAATTTCCGTAAAACGACTTTTCATAGGTTTTTGAAAATTGGATTTGTTGTTAAACTTTTCTTTATGTGGTTGAAATAAACTTATAAATTCTTGGGTTATCATAATTTAATGTTCTATATTTTTATTCTTTACTTTATCAAAAGTGAGTTGAATGAAGTTTGTTCTTTCTAAGTTATCTACTAATTTTATTTATAGGAATTGAAAAATAGAGTTTCAAAAGTTTTCTTTGGTAGTACCTAATATTTTTGTTGGTATTATATCTATATTTTAGAAAAATGAGTCTATTCTTTGAAAATTTACTTTTTTAGATTTTTATCAAATTTTGTTTCTCTAAGTGGATTTCTTAAGACCTATAAGTCGATTTTTACCTTAGCTTGAAAACTTGTTTAGTTCCTAGTTTAGAAAGTTGGTGAAAATTGGCATAGTACCAAGTTATCATCTATATATCAAGATTTCCATGTTGTCATTTGAAAAGAAAATATTTTAGACTTTGAAGAGATTTTCTTTACCAATAGTTTGAAATTTCATGATGAGCTTATATAAAGTTTTGAAAGGAATTTGTTAAAAACATCCTTTTAAGTCTTGGTGAAAAATATTTGTTAAGTGACAAAATTTCAAGAGTTTAGTCTTATATACAAAAGTCTCTTTTTATTTGGACAACAACACATTAGCAATGCATAAATATGATTATATAATTTATAAAAAGATAAGAATATCACAATATAAGATAATAAGGAATATAAGAAATAAATAAGCATAATAATAATATCAAGTATTGGGAGCCCTAGCTTCATCAAGGCTTCTTGGGACTAAAAATAGACTAGTCCCAAAAGAAAAGAAAAAAGAAAATTGTTTGACTTGATGAGGACAAGTCTAAGACTAGAGAGACTAGTCTTAAAATAACATGAAATAAGTAAATAAATTGCAAAGCATGAAAGTAACTAAATAACTAGTGGGCTTATATGCTCTAAAGAATATATATAGATACATAAATATATTTAGTTAGATATAAATAAGAAGTTAACATAATAACAACAATATGAGCATAATAGCAAAAACATAATAATAAAGCATAATAAATGAGCAATGAACAAAACATGAACATAATGTTGCTTTCTTACCTCCATGGGTTTTTAGAAAATACACACTATGTTTATGCTAAGTTGCATGAACATAAAGATAAATCTACTAACAATATCATATCATAAAAGTTAGGTATGAACAAAAACAAAGTATGAACATATTGTTGCTTTCCTAACCTCCATGAGTTTAGAAAACATACATTATGTTCATACTAAGCTAATGAACATAAAAAAACCTTAAAGGATTATTACCTATAAAAGAAAACGAAAGTAGAGAGAACTTTTGGAGAGATTTTGGGATAGTTTTGGTAGTGTAAGAAATGTGTGAAGGAAATGGAAGAAAGGGATGGTATTTATAGGAAAAAGTGAAGGATAATTTGTGTTAATTAAATAAGTGAAAATTAAAACAAATATGAGTGAAATAGGGCCAAAATTTAGTGGTGTCGAATCACAAATAAATAAAACCTACTCTAAGATTTGTAAACAGTGGTGAGCAGGATCGTCTCCACAGGGACTGGTAAAAATCCTAAGTTTCTATTGGAGATTGAGAAGAGAAAAAAGAAAATAAAATTGGGGATTTTTGAAATCAAGCAAATAAAATAAACTATTTTAATTAAGAAGATTTATATATATTCAAAAGATTATTAGCCTAGGTTTCATTACAACTCAATTCTCAGGGTTGATCATAGACTCAAATATTATTATTCTACTTTGAATAGGTTAGTTATAAATTCCAAATAGCATTGAAATTCAATCTCTCCGTAGATGTTAAATAACCAAGATAAGGATCTTTGATTATTCCTAATCGATTAGTTAACCCTAAATACG
>JAMXBD010004084.1:0-85519 GCA_024138025.1 Combretum micranthum | reverse complement strand
CTTCATACGAACTATCAAATTCGTAATTCGCGTCCTAAGCGGGAATTCCACTTAAAACGGCCATAACTTGGTCATTTTAACTCGGAATCTCGCAAATTTTATATCGATTTCTATCTACTTCGGAAGAGCTTTCTAAATATGAAGTTTAAATCAAGTTTTGAAAATATCTAAGCCTCGGAAATGAGGGATCAGATCTGTACAGCGGTAACATAGATTCCGAAAATGCGGTTTTCATGAATGCACTTGAGATTCCTAAGTGTAAAATGAAACTAAATGCAATGGTAATGATTTTCCCTATCATGAATGTCATGATATGAACTCTAATGAGCCTAAGTTCTTATAGCTCTTTAGGTTTAAAGAATTTACATAAACTTTTCTTAGAAAACCATTTCATATTAATGTTTAACAAGTGAGTTTACTACACTTAGTCACACCTACATATTACAAGGATTTTCTTTTAGGAAAACTCTATTTTGCTTAAAGAATTTTGACCCTCATATTAGTTATATCCTAAGGCCTTATTCTTTTAAAATCTTCATTTATAAACTTTTAAGTGGGTCTTTTACTAGGGGTTCCAAAAATCCGAATTTAGTAAAATTCATTTTCAAGTTGATTCTTTAGGAAAAAAGTATTCTATACTTAAAACTTTAAGTTTATTTACCTATACCTAAGGACTCATTTATTTAAGAAAATACCATTTTTGAAGTTGGAAAAATAGTGTTTTCTAACCATCTATCCATTATTACGAATTTTGTACAGATTTTAGCTCAAAACTTCTATCGGAGACTTCATCTCTTGTTTTCAACATTTTCTTAGTAAAAACTTATTTAGACTCATGAAAATACTACCAAACATTATCTATTACCTATAGGCTCCATTTCTCTTGTAAAATATATGTTTAGAAGTTGATAAAAGTGTTTTTACCTAGGTTTCCAAAGTCATCCGAATTTACACAAGTTCATTTTGAAAAGTGTTTTCCTTTTTGACTTTATTAACTCATCTATCTTAGATCTATACACTAGGAAGGTTATTTACTAAGGACAAAAACATTAAAGACCATTGATACACATAAACTCAAAATAATGAAGAGATCTTAAATGCCTACATGAACATAAGTAATAAAATGGTAGATCTACTATATCAAATGCTCAAATGAGTTTTGAAAACATAAAAAATATATTTTTATAAAAGATCTTTTGTTTAAAACACTTTTTGATGGATAAACATAAAGCTTTTGTCATGAAAGCTCCTTTAAAGGTTAGATCTACTTTGTAATGGTTCGGTATTCTTGTTTTTATATTTCATTGTCCCTACCAAAAGATCATGGGGACATTTAGTTGAAATATCCAAGAATCACTTAGCCATAACAAAGATCTAAAGGTGGAAAGAGGCAAAAGTTCACTTACTTGAAGTGGAAAGGAAGATGAAAAGAAGAAATGGAAGTTGTGTGTGTGTGGGGGGGAGCTTGGAACTTTCGACCAAGAGGGGAAAAAGAGAGAGACTTTGAGAGCTTTCTTACTTTGTAAAACTTGAAAAGTGAAAGAATGAGGAGAGAGAGAGAAAAAGTAGTATATATATGGAATGAGATTAGGTTAAATGGAGAAAGAAAAATTGCAAATTGGAGCATGGGGGGGAGGGACTATTCACGCCGGTTTAAGCTTGTAGAGGAAGGGAGAAGTTTGAAAATTTTTTACTTTGATTGATTGATTTAACATGATGTGTAATTGTTATAATTTGTAAGGAAAGTTAAGGGACAAAAGTTATGGAGAAAAGGAATTGATTTGAGTGATGGTAAGGGTTGAATTTGTAGAGTGTGCTAATAGGTAGACTAGGTGGTACTTGTGAATAGTGAGGAATAGTAGACAAGACGATTTAATTTCCGGTAGTAAGAAAAATACGAATAAAAGGTTATAACTGTATTTTCGTAGCTCGAAAATTATGAAATATATTTTTGAAATCCTTATTTTATTTCGGTTCAAATGAGTACTCATAAGTAATTTTTGAAATTCTAGTTCGGGGCACGTTTTCTATAATGGGTCTCGGGATGACCGGAATTGAAATTTTCCAAAAATCTGATCTTTTCTTGGTTTGAAATATAATCAAGAACTATATCCAAAATTAATTTTTCTTATAAAAGTTTCTTATTTGGAAACCGTGGAAAAGCCGGAATTTGGGTTTCTAAGCCTTTCTCACAAAGCTTAAACTAAACCGGTTTAGGGTTTTATTTTCTGGTTTTCGAAGTTTACTTGATTACTAGGAAATCCAGGTATACATTATAAAAATAATAAAATTGTGTAATGAAATAAAATGAATAGTGCAAAAGAATAATCAATTACCGGTAGAAATGAAAATACGGTAAAAAGGTTATAACTTAACTTTTATAACTATATAACTGATATATTTAGAAATCTCGTGGAATTACGAGTCTAACGGTACTAATGGTATATTTTTGATATCTCGAGCCTGGGATACGCTTTTCGAAGTCTATATCCGAACGGGTTCAAAAGAGGCCAAAAATTTACCAATCTGATAATTATAACGAACTTAGTTATTCTATATATTAAACTACATCTCGGTCCCTAGGGTTAGGGGCACTAGATTACCGAACTTACTCTATTGTATTCCGGTTAGGGTTTCCGGATGACTTTCCGGTTTAGGTATTGCCAAGTTGGAAACTGAGATTTTCTGTTTATATAACATATTTAGTTTGAGAAATTTATTTTAAATTTTATTTTTATAAGTATTTAATATCTCTCACTGCTTTCGGAAATCTTGAATTGAATTATTATATCCGGAGTTATATCGGTAATGGTTACCGGATATGATTTTCTTAAGTTTGAATCAAATATCGATTTTTGGAATGATTTTGGGGAAATCTTGATTTTTATAATTTGCTTTTGTTAAAGGATCTTCATGGTGTTTTGTTTTCGAATTTATTTTGCTTCGATTTAAGGTTTTATGAACAATTGGTTAACTTAAGGATTATTAAATTTGTTATTTCGTTTCTTGAATTCTTCCTTCTTAAGATTACGAGATTTCAATTTCTAACTCGTTCTATGATTCTTGAGAGTTTGATTTGATCGTTAGGGCTTTATTGTGATTTCCGTCTCTTAGGATTATTAGTCTGGTCGTTTGGGAATCCAAAGTCTATATTTTATTATTGGCAGATAAAGTTTTCTTAATCGTGCCAAAGCCTAATTATGGAATTGGCCTTTGGTGATTTCCTGATCCTTCAAATTGTCATGTTATGGATTAACTTGCTTTTTAGCAATTATCACTGTGTTTTATTTTTATCCCGATTTTTATGAATTAGATTAGGTAAGCAATTTATCTTACGTAATGGTTTTTGGACTTAAGGACTTTTGTAGTCCTTATTTTATTTTTAGATTTTCTCAAGACTAATGAATTCTTACTTTCGTTTATATTTCAGAACTCGTTCAAAGTTCGGTTTTAATTTGGAGTGATTTTTAGGGTTTATTTTCGAAGTTCATCGTAGAATTATTTACTGAAATTTTTCGGGGCTTACATGTATCATTAATAACTTAAAACAAAATTCTTTCTTTTGATTTTTTTTAAAGAAAAAAAATTAAAAATCTTGGAGTCGGATCGGGTCTGGTCGGGTCGGGTTATGGGTTCCTTAAATCCTAGCGGATCGGGTTTTGGGATTGACAAAAAAAACCCGATAAGGTTTTTCTAGGGTTTTGGACACCCATTAAGAACTCGGGTCGGGTTCGGAGTTTTAAAAAACCCATCCGAACCCATCCCGGTTGCATCCCTAGCCAAAATAGTTGCAAATTATTTATTATTTTATTTTATTTTGTGTTCTTATATTACTGACTCCAATCATACTAGATGGCTAATTTTGACTAAGAATATAATATTATTGATAAATGCTTTAACACCCTTATTTCTAAGATGATTTTTGGGCTCAATTAGTTGGTACTCTAAGTAAAAATCATCTCAAATTGGCTTTTGGTTATTTAATTTTTCAATTTTAGGCAACAAGGAACCAAACAAGATCAAATCAAGTAAAACTGACAAGGAAAAGAAGAATTATGCAAACTTACTACTTACCACGACCCGTGGTAAGGGTGGTGTTGAAGAAGTTGCGCAGTATTAGAAGCCACCACGTCCCATGGTGAAGGTCATATGGACCAGATTTTGGAGCAAAAGCCACCACGGCTCCTACCATGCCCCTGTGGTAATGGGCATATCAGCCCAGATTTTAATGAAAGATGCTTAGTTCCTGCCACGACCATTATCGTGGGGGCATGGTTAATAGCATGGTGATGGCCATTTTTGAGACTAGTACTTGCCACGCCCATTGCCATGGGGCGTGCCGATCACGTGCCCTTGTTTTCTTTTGCTCTAATTTCTGTAGACCTACCTATAAATAGAGCGTCCAAATTTTAGAAGTTAGTTACAAAATATTCCTTATTTCATTTTGAGTGGGTCTTTGAGAGAATTAGAGGAGCAAATCATGAAGAACAACAAGTCAAGGTCAAATCCGAATTGTAGATCTAAATTCATCACCATTAAACTTCATTTCTAAGGGTTGTAATCATGAATTTGAATCTTTTTTTTGAATTTGAATTGTCATCTGATATCACTATGGAAGAGTAGATCATAGATCTAGATCTAGATCTGTTTGAACTATAATTTATCATGTGTTGAGAATCTACTTTTAATGCAATCTAATTGATGTTCTTATGTTCAAATTGCATGCTCTGTCTGGATTCTTAGATTTGTATATTCATAATGCAAATTTATGTTTGATTTTCATTTAAGTCAATTGAGAAATTGCTTTCATGAATAGATATATGCAATTTTATGAGATTCGATCGTAATTCTAGAGATATAATAGTAAGGATCTTCCGTAATTCTTTGTTTTTGATGAGTTCGAGTGCTCAATGCGATCTTAGGTTTTTATTAATTGAGGGGAGATCCTAATTGATTGATCAGAGATTAGATAAATTGATAGATTTGAGAGGATTGTCAATTTGTATAAGGAATTCAATGGTGTAAGAGCTCAATTCGGATAATCTTTAATATTCTATGATTCACATGAAGAGATTAGATGAAGGACAAGATCTAGGTTGTGTTTGTTCTGATTGTAATCCTTGCTTGGTGTTCGTAGTGATCTTGTTTTTTGATTTTAAATAGTTTAGTAACTTGTTTAGTTGATAGTGCTTAACATAATCTCTTTTGAGCTGCTAGATAGTAGAAAAGAAGTAATTACTAGTAGTTATTCTTTCCTTGTGGATAATCCCGATCTTAACTCTATACTACGGTTTGATAGGTACTCTGCTTTTTGCTTCTTATAGTCAATCTAAGAATGGATTTTATGAATTTAAACTACGATTGAAAAGAAGTCCATCAATTATGGATAACATATAAGGATATGAACTATGTTTTAATGACATTAAATGGCAATGGAATCTAGAAAACCATGGTATATATATTTTGAGTACCACTACAATTGGATTAGAATTAAAAAAGATATGACTATTAAAAGTGGATAGGGAAAAGGCAATAAAATTTATATTTCAGGGCATACTTTTTTAATATTAACTTGAAGAGTGTGAATATGATAAGTGTACTAGAACTTGTTGATTAAAAGAAATGATAAGGCTAGGTGAGTGGCCCTCCTCCCTGTCTTTACAAGTTTGAGAATGTAGTAGTCGATCTAGTAGACTACACATTTATAATTATGATTTAGGAGCCTTGTGTAATCGCTTTTTGTGATCGGCACAAGAGGATTCAAAGATATGTTATAATTGGTCGATAGTATGCTTGTTGTTGCTTGGTGTTTGGTGATTGGTGATTGCTGAATTGGTGAAATAGACTAGGCTTACTAGTATGCAGAGTTGGAGGCAAGAAGAACTATTTTATTTACTTGTTTGATTGTTTGAATTACTTTTAATTGTTTATGATTTATATATATTTAAGGAATCTTTACTTTTTGAAAATCAATGTAACGGTAATACTTATAGAAGTCCGACAATAGGTTGATTGCTAATCAAAATTAACAAAAAGTTGAAGGTTCTATACACCATTAGAAAGCTAGTGAGACAGGCAATGAGATCTAACATTTCAAATTTGGAAATAGAAAATTTGATCAAGATTTTACATATAAATTGATTTATTTCCAAGCAAGATGTCAATAGATGATTCGAAGTATAGAGCTAGGCTATTTGGTTTAGTTGTACTAACAAAGAACGATTTGAGTGCGATAACTTTTGGGTAGTTTATATGCCTTGGTTCTGAAAGAATATAAGAATAAATTATATATCTAAAAAATTGAAAGCTAAGCACTTTCCTAAGTGAGTAGTTTATTTTTGACCATTACCTCTATAAAGTGTATTTATCATATGCCTTCATTTGTAATTGAAACATTTGTGTATGTGTGTGCTTACTCTCTTATGCTGTGTATATACTCACTTTGCTCGATAGTGAGCTTAGGGGTTGATTTCTTTTGCTAACCTTGAGGACACGTTTTGGAGATTGAAGTTGCTAGTAAGGGATTGGGAGTGTCAAGAGCACTAATTATTTTTTGTTTTAGAGATACCTAAAATTAATGAACTTCATTTTGAAGTAACCCAATGTATATACGTAGTTTTGTAAAGTATGAATACTAGAGTGATAAATATGTTTACACTTCTATGTTTTGACAATGTAAGTTATGACTCAATGGAATATCTCACAAGTAAGATGATGGGCCACTCAACCAAACACTTAACTGTAAAAAGAGATGATCCAAACTATGGGCTTATGATGTTGGATAACTACACGTTTTACATAAAATCTTCGAAGGCTAACAAGTCATGATGAATGGATATTTGTGGCATTCTAGAAGTGTGAATGTTCATTAATACTTTTCATAGAATTGTGGATAGTTAATATGAAGAAGATGGTTAATCAATGTGCATGTATTACATGTTGTAGCTAGTCAAGACGAATAAATTACAAGCTTTAGATGATTAGTTTTAGCCTAATCTCTATTTTGGGAATGGAGTACCACCTAAATCTTCAAGTTCCTTTGTTATATTTGATGTCATTAAGCAAGCACTAAGAACACCTACAAGGTAGGACATTAAATTAGAAGTATAGTTGGTAGGGATGTAAACAAACCAAGCCAATTTGCTAACTATTCGAGCTTAACTCAATTTCCACTCGAATTTGATCCAGTGATAGTCAAGTTGAGCTTAAGTGACTTGAATAGTTCGTTGAGTCAAGCTTAAGCTTTAAAGTGCTAAGCTCGTAGGGTTCACAAGCATAATCAAGTTTAGTGTAATGTTAAGTATATATATATTATTTTTAAATATAAGTTATACCATTAAAAAAGAAAAGAAACTAAACTTTGCACAAAAGTTCAGTTTATTACTTAAATTTTGAAATGGTCAATTTAATATCCCATCAAACATTTTGTGGCTATTTATACTATCTCCTTAACACTGTTTACTTTGTTTGCGGACTTTGAAAAGACAATACACCATTGAATATTTTACTAATACAACTAACACTGTTTATTATTGATTGACTTTTTCTTCTATGTTAGAAAATAGAGCAATCCATGTTAGAAAAAAAGTAAAAATAGCCATAGAACCTTAATTGGGTATTAAATTGAGTACTTACGTACCAAATTGAATTGTTTGCAAAATTCTTATACCAAATTTGACATTTTCACAATAAAAAAAAAAAATTCACCTGCTCAAAATCCACTCATCATGGCTTTTGGTTTTACAATGTAATAGATGGTCATAGTTTCATTTATTCTCTTTCCAATACAATAGATAATAACTTCCTTTTATTCACTATCCCATTTCTATTGTTGTAGAATATAGTCTCTCTATGTTCTTGTCTAGTTGATTTTCTTTCTATTTTTTTCCCTTATTTGTGACGCATGACTAATATAAACAAAAAGGATAAATTACATCGAAATATATCAATGTTTTGGGATAGGTTTATTATAAAGTATCAACATTTGAAGTGGCTAATAATAAGATTTAATGTTTATGGATAACTTCATTTTAGATATCAATGTTTCAAGTGGTTAAAAGTGGAATTAATATTTTGTAAAGTGAGTTAAATAACATATTAACAATTGATCATTGATAAAAAATAGGAAAACTTAATTGAAAACTAATTAAAATATTGATACTTTAAATGCATTTTATAAAATGCTAATATCTTATATGATTTAATTTACTAAATATTGATTCCTTTTTTTAATCATTTAAAATATTGATAATTTAAATGAAATTAATTCTAAATATTGATACATTTATGCTGTAATTTACCTCAAGCAAGAATATCTAAATTTCAAACTAGTTTCATCTAGTTCTATTCCATGTTCATAAGGTATGCTCACATTCTTGTAATTTTCTTCCCATAACTTTTTGATCTTATCTAATCTTCAATTGTTTTTTTTCGCTTTATTTATCCATACGCATTCTTATAGAGGTCCCCATTAATTTCTTACAACTAAGTTTGTTTGTTTTATTTGTTACAACTTAACCGCCATTACCGGATGTTATCATAGTCACAATAAGCATGAATAGGTACCGATGATTTAGAGGTAATCTAGTCATCCCTACTGAATCAAAAGATTAAAAAGATCTTAATTTTTTATTTCACAGTAATGGAAGTACTTGTTAATTTATAAAACTTTTTGCAAAAATTTTAGAATCAATGCCTGACTTATTTGGTATTTTATTATTTTTCATGTTGAGTCTGGTGCCTTGGTTTTTGTGTTACCGAGAAGACGGCAGGACCAACGTCATGGAATAGTAGAGGTTGGGAAAGTTTTCATGGTGATAGAGTTCATTTTACCTTAGCATTCTGCAATCTTCATGAGGTTGGTTAGGAAAAGAACCTTTTATTTTCTCATAATGAGAATAATACTATTTATGTTGGAAAGGAAAGACAACTAAGGTGACTTATGGAATGCAATTTATAGAGCTTTAAAGTGAATCTAAGACGTCAAAACCATCGTCGCTCCATGATATGAATAGTCTTCCTACAAGATTCATTGATTTCGGTTTTGTTGTTTCTAAAGTTGTAATCTTTATTATTAAAGCAAAACTACCTCTTTTGATGGTTTTAATGTAAATATTTTTAGTATAAATGTTTTTAATATAATGTTTTTAATCTATAGGCATAAAATATTTTTCATATCCTTGAAATCATGAAATTAAATAGGATTTGAATATAATTAAATAACGGTTGAATAAACATAGTGTTTCCTTTTTTAGCATATGGGCGTAAAATATTTTTGGTATCCTTAAAGTCATGAAATTAAATACGGTTTAAAATAGAATTAAAAAGGGGTTGAATAGACATAGTTTTTTCTGCGTAAAATATTTTTGGTATGCTTGAAATCATGAAGTTAAATAGGGTTTGAATAAAATTAATTAGGAGTTGATAGATATTGTCTTTTCTTTTTTTAGTATATGAGCATAAAATATTTTTGGTATCTCTGAAATCATCAAATTAAATAGTTTGAATAGACATATTCTTTTCTTTTTTAGCCTAAGCATATATTTATATACCATCTAAATATCTGATACCATATTTATACATAGAAGTTACCTGTAGAAAATGCAATGTAATTATGATTTGTAATTAATTTCTAATTTCTAGGACTAATTAAGGTTGTTCTCTTCGAACCTATCAAAACAATATATCTATTTAATTTATATGTTGGGTTATTTTATTTGCACACATATTGTAGGTGCACCGTCTGCTTGTAAGTATCACGCTAAAAAAATTATTGAATAATCTTACTTGTGATTTATGATGGTCGTGATACTAGAATGAATTATATTAATATTTTTTGTTATTTTATTTATTAAATTTAGTATAGCATAAAGCATTTTTTTCTATTTTTTTCCAACTTGTTAATACCAAGTTGATTTGTTGGTTTCCTTATTATTTTTTTATAAGCATTAACAAATTTTCTTTTATGCATATCTCGTTAAGTAAAATGAAGTTTGCAATATCATATTTTTTGTTAATATATGATGCACTTGCTAGAGTTTCTGCATTTCTATTTTGAACCATAAATTCTTATAGTGCCTATATCGCATTTCATCCTTAATTATATATTATCTTTTTTTTTTTTTTTTTGCTCTCTTCAATTTAATTGTGGTGTTTATTCGTCCCTTAATAAAATTATTCTATGATACGATGGCGAATTCCTCACCTAACATGATTCCAATAGAAGAGAACATAGGCATTTCCACTCTTTAAAACAGATGCAAATTCACATTTGTTTCCAAATGTGGAACCAATTTCATTATCTAAAAATTGAGTGATATGTCAATGTTATCAAAGTATTGGTCATGCACCGATGATGGAGTTACCAAAAGCTGGTCTTGTTTTTGTTTTCCATGTATTTGTCATATTTATCACCACATAGCAATAATAACTAAGTCTACTGTAGTCTGAGGCTTGATGCCAAAATCTTATATACACAACTGATTTAGGCTAAATAAAAGGAAGCAATTATTTTTGTTTTAAGTTTTTGAGATACTTTATTTCTGTAATATGAATTATTTAATGTATAAGGAAGAGTTATTCAAGAAGCAATTTTTTCCCCAAGTTTTGAACTATAGTTTTGTGTTTTGTTCACCACTTCAGCAATAGTTCATGACGCATTTCTCATCTCATTGTCACATCTCCAGTTGCTAGAATTTAGCTTTTGTTGCTTTTTGCAAAATAATATTTGTCGTTACGTTCTTAAACTTCTGCGTTTTATTGCCTCTTGATTTCAATCTGTGAATGTTTGCTTTGACACTTAATGCATTATTTGTTTAGTTGATCATTGAGAAGCAACTCTATTGTTGATTTATTTTGCCTGTTGAGATGACTGGAATCAGAGTAGGATCCTACAGATTGAAGTATTTTTGACAGTTCTACCTCACTTATATATACATATATATGTCTAAATCCTGAGTTTTCATAAGAGAGAAATTCCAAAACACTTTTATGAGAATTTTTCCTACCAGGTTTAGAGGATAATTTTAATTATCTCTCGTCTTTGTATATTCTTCTTTAATGGTGATCATTCTTTTCGCTTGTCCCGTGAGTTTGTTTAGACTCCCATTGGAGTTTTTCTTATTGGTGCAGTTTTCTTTTTGTTTATCTTTTTTCTTTACTTAACTATTTTATGCTATTGATCACTGCAAATCTTTCACCCCATTAATCCTAGCACTAAAAGAAATTAAAACTTATTTCCTACATTATGTTTTGGATTTTAGTCATCGAATACACTACTGATATCATGGTTGATTTGTATTCACTTATCTCATTTTTTTTTATGTAAATATAGAGAAAAATTCTTATTGGATTTGTAAATGAAAATTTAATTAATTTAAAATTCAACTGTGAACAAGTTTAAAACTATACCTAGGTAAAATATTATAAAAATTTGAGCTTAAATGAGGAAATCTAGCCAAGCTCAAGGTTAGAAATTAGAGTCTAGAAACACTTAAACTAAGTACAAGCTTTAAGTTTTTGTTCGAGCTTAACCTTAAGCTTAATAATTGGTTGACTCAACTTGATTACACTCCTTGGTTTTCGTGAGATTTGATGTAGAAAGCGTAGGTCTAATTAATTAGAGGGTAAGGATGACAAGCCGGGTTTGATTTTAAGAGAAAAAGCTATGCAAAATGAGAAAAAAGAAGGCAAAGGTTCTGTTTAAACTGTGATTAACATAAATTTTCCCAAATTTTTTTTTCAAAGGCTGTATTTTATTGGATATTTTTTCCAAAAAATTCTGATTTAATTTTTTTTAAATTGCATTTTTTCCTTAACCCCTTTTGAAGATTTATTTTATTCATTAACAAAATTTTCGTAATGTGAGATAATTATATATGTTTTGCACGCTCCTGAAAGTTTTTTTTTTTTTTGGTACTTTTCAATTTGATACAATATCATTTCACGAGCCAAACATAAAAGGGTAAATTACATCAAAAGTTATAAATATTTGAGGGTAAATTCATTTAAGCTATCAACGTTTAAGGAGTATGTTCATTTAAGGTATCAACATTTTGTGTGGTTAAAAAGAGGTGTCTAACATTTGGTAAAGTGAGTCAAATAAGGTATTAATAATTTATCATTGATGAAAACTTAAAGAGAATTGATTGAAACTAATCAAAACATTAATACTTTAAATAAACTTTACAAAACATTATTACCTTATTTGATACACTATGTGAATTGTTTATATCTCTTTTTAACTACTCAAAACATTTATTACCTTAAATCAACTTACTGCCAAACGATTATATGTTTTAGTGCGATTTACCAAAATATAATTATATATATATACACACCTAATTTATCTAATTTAATCATTTAAACTTGTACAAACTAATTGTCAATATCTCTTCTATTTTCATTGGTTCTACTTGTCCAAAAGTTTTTATCATGCTTGGGTTATAGGCAGTTATATAAATTTTAGCTTATCATGCTAGGGTTGTAAGTGAATCAAGTTTACTCACAAGCTATTTGAATTCAATTTGACGATAACTTAAATTTGATTCGATTATAATCAAGTTAAGTTTGAGTTTAAGCTACTCGAATAGCTATGAATTTGAGTTCGAGCTTTAATATCTCAATTTTAGTAGCTCGCATAATCGAGTTTTTAAACTTTTTATAAAGAAAATTAAAATTTCTGTTTTCTCTTTTTTAAAGCCTATTTTTTCTTTAATTTTTTTCCGTTTATATCTGATGGTTTACATTTATTATATTTTTAGTCCAAATCTACTATTCTATTCCCAATTGCTAACATACTTTTTAATTTAATTAATTTTTTAAAAATAATCAAGCTTAATCGAGTCAAGTTCAAACTCACTAAGTATCAATTCAAGTTAATTTTGAGCTTAAAAATTAAACTTTGATTGAATTTGAGTTTGAGTTTTTCCATTTAATAATGTATCGTCTTGGCTAGACTCATTTATGGTGCTAATGAATCACACCACCTACAAGCATAGATCTCCTTGTATTAAAAGTTAGTCGGACAAGGCTAAGATAGATGTCCTATTAAAAGCGCACTAGGATAACGTTGCTTGCCTTATCCCTTTCACATTTTCTTCTAGTAGCTGTTTGGCCGTCGTTCCACATATAGTGGGTTACCTCATTCCTTTGGCTACTTCTTCATTTTCCATTACGCATTCACCAACCCAACATCCTCTCATCAAATATGGTTAAGAATTATTAATGTAGCTATAGTCAAAATGGGAGCTTTTGATACGAACGGAGCTAGTGCAAGGAGGGTTTCTAAGAGACCCAACTATTTATAGGACTATCAGTTAATGAGCTTAACAATAGAAGCTAGCAAAACAACTGAATAATACATCTTTTAGTTAATACAACTCTTTCAACATGGAATAAGACACGATATCTAAAAAATAACAACATGCTCCAACTGAGATACAAGTAATAGTATAAATAGTAGGATTTTACAAAGAGCCAATAGCGAGAATATCATTCTGGACTCTACCTTGAGTTCTTAAGAGTCTACTCATCACTGATAGTTATCTTCAAGCGTAGTTTTAAATTTATAAACGTCGTTCTTAATTCACTAAAAGGAATAGGCAGTGTACCTATCAATTGCAGAATAGAATTAATACGGGTGTGTCCTCTAGATCTGGATATCAAGTACTAGCATTAGTTTCTCTACAATGTAACTGACAATTTGATGATTTCTTATTACTAATATACTGCTAACTAAGAGAAACAAATACACTAGCACTAATAACAAGCAATATTCAATTAACACAAACGATTAGGTTTTCTCTTCATCTAACTTAACTTATGAATCCTTGGAAATTACATATTTGATTTAGTTCTTAAGCTATTGAGTTTCTCAAGCAAAATGATAATTCTTTCGAATCTATCAATTTGTCTAAACCTAAATTAATCAATTAGGATTTCTCCTCAATCAATAGCAACTTAAGCTTGCTTTAAAAACATGAACTCGATTGAAAAATCATACAGAGAGATTCTAGCTATTCTATGTTTCAAAGAATCTTATCAATTGCATAGATCAATTCATAAAAGCAATCTTTCAATTAGCTTAAATGAAAATCATGCATAAATTTTTATTCCGGATATACAAACTTAAGAAATAGTTAAAGAACATGCAATTGAACAAAAGAACATCAATCTTTCATTAAGCCCAAATCCTTATCACAAGATAAAATTAGAGTTCAACAAAACCCAGATCTGAAAATTTTACTCTTCCATAGTAATTAACAAGAATACATGAAATCTAAAATACAAACTAGAATTCTTGATATCACCCGAGAAATTGAAGGTCAAAATTGTGGATCTTCAATCAAGATAGTCTTAACTTGTTGTTAAACACCTATAGAACTCGTGTTTGTTTCCTGTACTTGCTCTCTTGCTTCTTGTTCTTGATTCTTTCTCCATCTTCATTTTATAATGATTCTTACATAAATGGAATTGAATGCTCATTATGGAGGAAGTGGGAAGTTACGGGAGTTACAGGTCTCTTGGCTTTCCAATGTAACACCTCCTTAATGCCTTATAAACGTTTCTTTAATGAATAAAGGGTTACTATCCAATAAAAAAGCCATTTCTCAAAAAGTAACGGACTGTTAAATTGACGTCTTTGGGGATAAGTCGTGTCACTGAGCATGTCTGACAATTTTCTTCACTGTGGAAATTGACACGACTAGGACATGGCTTGTCTCAAAGTCGTGTCCCTTACTATGAACTTTTTTTCTTCACTGACACGACTGGGACATGGCTTGTCCTAGAAATATCCCTTGCAAAGTTAATTTTCTAGATTGACACGGTTTGTGATAGGTCATTTCACTGTTGTGTCTTTTCAAAACTTAAGATTTAGACCTTGATTGTGCTTTTCCTTGACATTGTTGAAAGACATGGCCTATCTTTGTTGTGTCGACCACTTTTTGTCTCCAAACATTGCATTTTTGACCCTTTTTACTTCTTTTTATAAAATAACTCCTTTAAAGACCTGAAAGTATAAATTAATATTTTTAAGTGCTAAATTATAATATTTATTAATAGAATGACTAATAAAAGTTCATTTTAGCATTCATAATATGGGAATAAATTTGTTTTATCAGTCACTTGAAGAACCGGTGAGCTTCCCTTCCATAGATCTTGATTTTTCCTTGCAAAAACACACACATTCAAAACATCATTAGTTATACATAATCAGAATGAGCATTTGAAATAAATCCTAACTAAACAATCTTACAATTGCTAAGTTATCAAGTTCAAGAAAACAGAGAGCATCAGGACTTATGCTGTATTACATAAGTGAGAAGTTGTATTCTCTCGAGTTTTTCTTTTCTGTGTTGCTAGGGTTTTAAAAGGAGCCTCATGAACTTTGAGAGAATTCCTAGGGATACTGTAATGTCTGATTGTCTTGTGCTGTTATTTTTTAATCCTTTGTTGGAGGATTCATACTTGCAATCTATACTGGACTCTGAAGATGTTTTGGGCCCAAAATTTTGCCCTAGTTCAATCTATTACTTCGAATTGGGCTTATTTTTATTTGGCTTGTGATAATAAGTCTTAACAATTGGTGCTCTTGTTGATTATGGCTAATAACAAAAGAGGTGTATATGTTTAAATGAAGAAGTTTCTCCTCATGATAAACACATTGAGGATTTGACTGAGAAATTTGGATCTTTCCAAACATTTTTGATGAAAGTTGAAGATAGGTTGACTAATGTTGGTGATTACCTCAAATTTTTGGTACAATTTGTTCAGAAACAGATGGAAAAAGGAACAACATGAGATTCAGTATGCGGTTGATTTTCAGCGCTCTACTTCAGCTACATCACATTCTCATTAGTGTTACAAACCATCTTCTTCTTATTTGAAGAGTATTAAGTTGGAGCTTCCTAAATTTTCCAGATAAGATGTTTCTGGTTGGATTTTCAAAGCTACACAATTCTTGGATTTTCATCAAGTTCCTTTACAGGATAGAGTTTGTATAACTTCTTTTGCTATGGAAGGTGATGCATTGGAGTGGTTTATATGGATGTCTAAGAATGATTTAATATCATCTTGGCAATCATTTATATCTGCTGTGGAAATTTGGTTTTAAACTTCATTATTTGAGGATTTTCAAGGGAAGCTGACTAAATTAACACAAGCAAGAACAGTAGCTGACTATCAACTTTAATTTGAAAGACTTTCCAATCGGATTTCATGTTTATCTGAGAGTTTCTTGATTGGTTGCTTTATTTCTGGTCTCAAGCTAAGACTTCAACATGAGCTACTGTCTTTCAAACCTACTACTTTGTTAGAAGCTATCAGTTTAGCTAAACTTTAAGAGCATAAGTTGCAGTGTCTTTTGCATGTTTCCAATTCCTGTAGTCTGAATTTTGTAGTCAGTAAATCTATCAATTCTGCTGGGGGTCCTACTAAGAGTCAATCCTTAATCTTACTTTTACTACTTCACATGTCAATTCTGTTGTTTCCTCATCAAGTGATAGTAAGATGAGTAAAAAGCCACTGCTAATCAAGAAACTCACTCCAGCTGAATTGACTTTACGAAGAGAAAAAGGGGCTTTGTTATAATTGTGATGAGAAGTTTCATCCAAGTCATGTGTGTAAATCGAAATTATTATTGATGATTTATCCTGATGATTTTACTATTTGTTTCATGACTGTCTTTCTCATGATGTTTCTGAGGATTCTTTAGATGTAAATGTTAACGTTTAGGAAGTTGAAATCTTTTACCATGCTCTATCTGAAGCTTTAGATCCAAAAACTCTATGTTTTACAGGTCAGGTTAAGGGTACACATGTATATGTTTTGGTAGATACAGGCAACACACATAACTTCATCCAAGATAGTGTTTCTCATCACCTTAAAGTTCCAAATGAAGTGATTCCTCACTTTTCGGTTTTAATTGGAAATGGTGAGTAACTGGTTTGTAAGGGTGTTTGTAGGAAGATTGATTTGGTTTTGGAAGGAGTTACTTTTTCCATCGATTTTTTGTGTTACCTATACAAAGAGCAGAATTGGTCCTCAATATTCAATGGTTGACTACTTTAGGACCAGTTACTATTGATTACACTAATATTTAGTGTGCTTACATGGCTCTAGTGCTTTCAATTCTTAAGAAATCACTTAGAAATAGATGTTTAGTTTGGTAAAGGATGACACAGTGGCTTTGTTTCTTAATTTTGTGGCTCAAACAGAGGATTCATCATCTTGTACCACCAGCAATGACGCTTTAGAAGCATTATTAGGGAGATTCAATGATGTATTTGTGGCTCCATCATCATTGCCACCTCTTAGAGCGGTTCAACATCATATCCATTTGAAGAATGAGGAGCAACCTATCAATGTTTGGCCATATCGATATCCCTATTTTCAGAAAGCTGAAATTGAGAAGATGGTCCAGGAAATGCTTGAGACAAGAGTTATCTGCCCTAGCACTAGTTCATTTTCTTCACCAGTTTTGTTGGTTAAGAAAAAGAATGATTGTCATGCCCCGAAGGGTACCTTAAACGTGGTAGTCCGTCACATATAATATGAAAGACTTAAGAATGAATTCCTTAGTCATGCGAAAGTCTCGGTATTACATGTAAGGCGTACAACACGGTAATAGGAGATGCTATTAAGAAGTCTGGTTTAAAATAGTTAACTATAACAATAAAATGTTAATTAATGGATCCAAATTGCTCCCACACATGTTCAATCATGTCAGCTTGTAACTAATGATGTTTAACCCTATCACACAGTCGAATATTGTTTTCAATATACATCGCATATTCTGTAATATGACTATGAGAAATATGAGGTGCTAGTTCACTATGGTCTCCCAATTTCATAATCTGGTAATTGAAAATACAAATTGTGGCCATCTCGTTCATCTTTGATAATCATATTATAAAAAATTATGCATGCTCTCATAATTTGCCCTAAAACATCTTGATTCCCAAAACGTAAAGGTCCACGAACTATAGCAAAATAAGATTGTAGCACTCCAGAAGCCCGTTCAACATCTTTCCTACTTCCTTTTTGGTATTTAGCAAATAGCCACTCCTTTGGACTACGTAGATATGAAATAGATTTGACAAACATTGACCACTCTAGATATATGCCATCAGCAAAATAATATCCCGTGTCATAGTTTTTACCATTCACGGTATAGTATGTCATTGGAGAACATCCTTTTATGAGATCATCAAATGGAGGTGACCGCTTCAAGACATTAATATCATTGTTTGAACCCAAGATGCCAAAAAATGCATGCCATATCTAAGTGTCATATAAAGCGATAGCTTCAAGCATGATTATTGAAGACCCATGATCTCCTCTAGTATATATGCCTTGCCATGCAACTGGACAATTTTTCCAATCCCAATTATCAATGCTTCATAAAATACCAGGAAATCCATGTTGCTCAGCCACATTAAATAAGCGTTCTATATCAGCTTGATTTGGCTTGCGTAAATACTCATCACCAAAACAAACGATGACCCATTGGATGAATTTTTGACACATTATATGATTGTGCCTTCAACCATTCACAAGTAGTCATTTAAAGCATCACCCGCTACTCCATAGGCTGAAGTACTAGGTTTGCCAGCAGTATCCCTCCTTTGTATAAAATAGGATGAGTAAACTTTAGTGCTTGTACAATGCAAAGGAACATGCTTTTCCTCATTCGGAATCTACGTTAGAAATGCTCATCAATGTACATTAGGTTGTCCGAGAAGTAGTCATTATAAAGACGATTGTGGCCTTCTGGATGACCTCTGTTTACCTACTTTCGCTTACGTCTTCTAGTAGAGGTGGAACTATCGCATATCTCCAAGATCACTTGATATAAATGAGAAATTAGCTCAGATCACAAACTGCTCATCTTTGATAAAATAAATTCATCAACTACTTTGTTGTAATTATTGCTTCGCTTATAATCAGAGCTGCTTGAGCCACTTCAGCTACTAGAAAATATTATGTTTTGATAAGATAAAGAATAGAATAGTATACACTTGGAATTAAGAAAATTGAAGAGTGCACTTTATGAAGACACACTTGTTTGCTATTTATAGAACTTCAACTTCAAATGTTAGTTTTACAATAGCTAGTTTACCACGAAAAAATTCAAAAAGAAAAAAAGAAAAAACAATATAGAAAAAGAATTAAAATGCCAGTTTGAGGCATTAAATGATTTTTTGGCCTCAAATTCATGATTATGTGGTAAGCCCCAGTAAGTAATGTACATCTCTGAACGAGCTTTATCTGAACATATTATAATAATGATTATGAGTTATATACTAAAAATTATGACTAATCAAAGTTTTGAAAAAAGCGATCTAAAATTGTGATCGCAGACTCGATTGAGGCGTAGATTAAGGCCTCGATTGTGGCTACGGTCAAGCCGCGACCCAAAATCATAGCCACAATTATGAGTTTGTGGCCACGATATTAGGTCGTGGCCTAGGTTGAGGCCACAGTTGAGGCCTTGGCCTCGGTCTTGACCCAGGCCATGACTTAGGCCTCGACCAAGTCTATAGCCATAATTTTGGGTCACGGCTACAGTAAAGGTCCTGACCTAGACCTTGACTAACACCTCAACCGAGTTTGTGGCCATAATTTTGGGTCATAGCCATAGTCGAGGCCTTGACCTAGATCTCGACTGAGTCTATGGCCACAATTTTAGGTTGCAGCCACAGTCGAGGCCTCGACTGGGTTTGTAGCCACAATTTTGGGTCACATTTTTTGGAACTAATAATTCCTTATTGTTTTAATGATCTCTCTGTGCATCTCTTCTATCTATTCCTTCTGTACATCATCCACTGACGATGTATCGGCTATCATTATTGATTTCTCCAATTCAATTTGTTTTTGACATTCTTTTTCTTGTTTGAGATGTTCCTTCTCCTTTGTCGTTTCAATTTCTTTATCTTTCAATTCACTAATTTCACGTAGCAACTCCACTTTATTACGATCTATAGTGCTCAAATCTTGTATCTCATGAATGAATTCATCCACTTTCTCACTACCTTCAACCTTTCAGGTAGATGAATACCTGCCTCACTTACCTTATTATTTGTTGATATATCATGTTTGATGATGAGTTAGTATATGCTCCAGAGCTATGGACCTTGGAGCGTTTACTTGTATATTTGTTAGCATTTCCAAATTTAGATCTCCATTTGGCTTCATCACGCAATATGAACCACGATAGTGCATAATTTATTCTCATTTTATCTAAATAAATCATAAGCATCTTTTATATAATCATGCTCTCTTTTTCTACTTTGTCCATACCATTTTATTTGATCGTGATAAGCCCTAAATTTCATGAAATCTTTTGAGATTTTTTACCACTTAGCTTTACATTGTTGTTGATAAGACTAGTCAAACAATGTAATTAATATAGTCAAATAGTGTAATTAATATAGAGTCAAACAATGTAATTAATATAGTGGTAGGAGAGATATTCTAATAGTATATATATTATTATGTATGTATAAACAAGATATTGAAAAGAGAAAAACCTTTTCTAGAAATTGTTCTCCTTTTATATCTTCTTCATGGTATCAGAGCCTTGGTCATGCTCTGTAAAAATTTCCGTCATACGTTCTTAATCCCTACCAACTTTTTTTTCTTTCCTTTCCAATGGAAAATGAGGACTCTCCTATTATTATTCAAAACACTCAAGAACCTTCAAATCCATTAACTGTGATCATAATTCACAACTCAATCAAACTCACCTCTACAAACTATCTCTCTTAGAAAACCCAAATGGAAGCGATTTTAATCGTCTATGACCTGCAGAAGTTCATTGATGGTTCCCATCCTTCTCCTCTAGCCACTATCACAGTTAATAACACAATCACTCCCAATCCAGCATGTCAAACATGGCTAAGACAGGACAAACTTCTATTTGGAGCTCTTATAGTTACTCTTTCTCCAAATATTGTGCCACTTGTCACTCAATCAAAAACATCTCAAGAGGCATGGCAAACTCTCGCCAACACTTATGCTCGACCCTCTTGAGGACACATCAAGCAACTTAATAATAACATGAAAAACATCAATAAAGGCTCTCTTTCTATCACAAATTACATGCAAGCTATCAAAACTCATGCAGATGAGCTTGCTGCCCTTGGTAAACCTCTAAATCAAGAAGATTTGGTTGAAAAAGTCTTAGAAGGACTTGATGAAAATTATAAATTTGTAATAGATGTGGTAAATAGTCGTGACAATGTCATTTCCTTTGACGAACTACATGAAAAACTCATCAACAAAGACCTGGCTCTTCAAAAATTTTCAAGCTCCTCTGTTCTACCAGCATTTGCACATCTCTTTAATATGCGCTCAAATTAGTGGTTTGCCCACAACCGTCCTCCTCGGTATATCAATAGTTCATCTTAACAATTTACCCCTGCTGCAATACATTCCACTAGACCTCCTAACACTTTGGTACACCGGTTAGCTCTACTGTTTCTTAGTAAATGCCAGTGCTGTCATGCATAGGGACATGTTGTTTCACAATGCCCACTATTTTCCCAACAATATCCTCATGCACAACCACCACCTCAACTTACCACACCAGCTCAATCTTATGTTACACCTCCTTGGCAAGCACAAGCACTTGTCGCTAACTCAACCTCTTCTGGTCATCCATGTTTGCTCGACAACAATGGATCGCACCATGTCACTGTTGATCTCAACAATCTTACTCTTCACAATAATTATGATGGCACATATGAGATTATGATTGGTGATGGTTCTAGACTTCCTATTACACACACTAGGTCAACATCACTCAACACTCCCTATCACTCTTTTACACTTTCTAATGTTTTATGTGTTCCCACTATGAAACGTAATTTGATCTCCATTTCTCAATTTTGTAAGACCAATAATACGTCTATTGAATTCTTACCATCTTTTTTTCATGTGAAGGACGTGTGTAAGGGGCAATACTTCTAAATGGTCAAATTAAGGGTGGTATTTATGAAAGGCCAACATCTTCCTCACCGTTGCTTGCTTTCTTTAGTATCAAAACTCCATTGTCTGCATGGCATCACAGGCTTGGTCATCTAGCTATGTCAACTTTCAAGCATATTTTATCTTCAGCCAATTTAGATGTTTCTGATTCTTCGAATCTCGAGTTCTATTGTAATTCTTGTTATTGTAATAAAAGTCATAAATTGCCTTTTTCTTCTTCTTCACTCTCTACGTCTTCACCTCTTGAGGTTGTTTTCACTGATGTTTAGATGTCACCTGTTCAATCTATTAATAATTTTAAATATTATATAATATTTGTTGATCACTTTACAAAATACATCTAGTTATATCCTCTTAAGTGAAAATTTGATGTCCAAGATGTTTTCATCCCATATAAGGTGGTTGTTGAAAAGTTCTTTAATTGTTAAATTAAAATACTCTATTTTAACAATGGAGGGGAGTATCAAGCTTTGTCATCCTTCTTAACAATCAATGGTATTTTTCATCTTACTTCTCCACCTCATACACCGAAACACAATGGGTACTCAGAACGTCGTCATCAACACATTGTTGAAACTGGCCTCTCTCTATTATCTCATGCATCTATGCATCTTGCTAGGATTTGCCCTAGGCTATATGGATTCTATATCATTTGAATGGTTATTATCTTTATAATATGAGTCATTTTCTTTATCAAAGTTGTTATTGGCCTTTTTTCTTTGATAAAATTATAGTTCCATTGGAAGAAGGGGTATTTGTGGGAACATCTATATTGATGAGCCATTTCAATAGTGCGGGTGCTGCCGTGCCACAAGGCACGACCATGGAAGTAATGAAAAGAAAAAGTAAAACCATAAGGTGAAGAATAATTTTATTTTGAATTATCCCTAGTTGTTCATTATATGGAATAAAAATGATTTAAGACTAGTATGTTGGCTGCATGATGATCATGTTTTATTGATCATGGATATGAAATATTAATTCAGCACATGAATACATGTAAGAGTTTGGAATGACCAAATATGAGAACGCTATATGGATCAATGTGATAAGTATTTCTCATTTGCAGTGTTGTTGTAGTCCTTAGACCTGAAATCACCATGGATTCCAACATGAGGAATATTGTGTTTTGACTCAATCAAACGTTATCTTTAACCGAATAATTATAACGATTGAGATTGGGCATAATATAAATCATGTAGAGGAAGTTGAGTGATTAAGATGAGATTTGTTCTCTCATTAATTTGGGGGAGATAACTTTTTGGCCTCTTGATGAGTAAGATTGAGAAATGTATGGCCGTGCTTAATAAATTGATAAGGAGTTATCAATATCATTCGTATAAGTCAATCATACTCTGGATTCAAGAAATATGTAACTAAACAATATAAGAGTGTATTGATCCACACCTTATGTTTAATTATAAGATATTGTGTAACACAAGGATTAAGTAACTGATTGTTAATGGTTAAAATTGGATCTTCGATCTTTACTTAATTTGGATAGGCATAATATTTGCTAGAGACCAATTATATCTTGTAAGTCTAAAAGGTGTTTTAGGGCTACTACCAACTTTAAGTGAACCTACATGGTCACACATAAAGAATGAATTAATTGGATCATGGGTTATTTTAGATAACCATATCAAGAATTACATAACTATATAATTATTCTTAATTAGATTAAGAATAATAAATAATTATTAAATAAAATTGTTATTTTCTTAGATACGTGACATGGAGAAAAACCCTAATAAGATTAGGGTAGGTAACCAATAGTCACATCTTTTTATAAATAGGAGGTGATGGTCACCTCTAGGGTTTAAGAGACGCTTATCGTCATATTAGAATTACAGAAAAACTCTGTAGCTCAAAAGTGAGAAACCCTTCTGAGAGAGATTCCCAATATTAGGAAGTGTTTCCACGTGCTAGCACACACACATAAATTTGATTGGAATTCATTCGTGTAGATACAGTAGAGGGTGTTCGCATTTGCAACATCTTAGATATGAATTTCCGAAGTTTTAGAGCATAAAAAAGGTAATTCTATCCGCTCTAATTTGATTGAATTGCATGGATTCAAAATTGAGGGTTTAGGTTCATTTTTATTTTAAAAGAAAATATATTTCTGATGTGTTTTGATCCCTAAATTCCCAACACCTCTCACGTATTGATCCTTTGCTTTCACTACTGTAGTCTATCTTATAAATTGTGTCCCTACTCCCATCCTTCAAAATGTGTCTCCATTTTTCAAACACTTTGGTACTGTTCCAAGCTATGATAAACTTCGTAGTTTTGGTTGTCTTTGTTATCCTTGGCTTCATCCTTACACCACTCATAAACTTGAATCTCATTCTTCTTCGTGTGTTTTTGTTTGTTACTCCTCCACTCAAAGTGCATATCTTTGTCTTCACATCTCTACAAATTGTTTGTATACATCTTGTCATGTCCGATTTGTTGAATCTGTTTTCCCTTTTGTGACTTCTTATCCCTCTCTTCCTTGTGCCTCCTTTTCCACTGTGTCTAAATGGTATTCTATCACTCTTCCCCTTACTATCCGTTCTAGCTCTACCACATCTACACTGCTTGCCCCCACAGCTTTATAACCTAATATGGTTGTTCAGTTTTCCCTTTCGTCTGCTATTGTTCCTCCACAATCTAGCCTCGATCCTCCCTCATCTATTGAACATAATCCTTCTTCAAGCATACATAATTTCTCACCTTCGTCACCCAGAATTATCATGATTCGACCCAAACACAATATCCATAAACTAATCCAAAAGCTTAATCTTAATGCTGAACTTCATCAACGTATACTTGAACTCACCACCATTAGTCAAGCCATGAAGGATCCCAAGTGGTGCAAAGCAATGTCCGAGGAATTTCATGCTGTCATTCATAATGGCACGTGGGGTCTTCTCCCTCCTAATCGAACTTAGTGTCACTCTTCTTCATCAACCAGTGATCTATTGTGATAATGTTGATGCCATGAACTTCTACTCTAACCCAGTCTTCCATTCGCGCATGAAACATGTTTCCCTTGACTATCATTTTATACGAGAATAAGTTCAAAATGGCTAACTTCATGTCTCTTACATCTCGTCCTCAGATCAACTTGCTGATGCACTTACAAAGCCTCTGATTGCTCTCAGTTCCACTCACTCAAGAGCAAGATTGGAATCACTGCATCGCCCTCCATCTTGTGGGGGCATGATGAGATAGTCCAATAATGTAATTAATATAGTCAAATAATATAATTAATATAGAGTCAAACAATGTAATTAATATAGTGGTAGGAGAGATATTCCAACGGCATATATATATATATATGTATGTATGTACAAACAAGATATTGAAAAGAGAAAAACATTTTCTAGAAATTGTTTTCCTTTTATATCTTCTTCAGTTGCCATGTTCGTCTCAATAGATGTTTCTCCTTCTCAAATTCTTCATGGACTCATTGCCAAAATGTCTGTAATGGTTGATTTTTCCCAACAATTGGATCTTTACTGAACCTCAAACTATGCGTAAATTAAAAGTTTATCATCATTTTGCTCCCATTTTTTCCTACGAGCTTGATCATCCCCTTTTTCATTATCATCCTCATCTTCTAATTTTTTTTTTTTACATAGAATATTGTTGGTACTATGAGCTTGTACTAATTGGCACTTGTGGCGATTGATCTAAATTCAGTTGTGATGGAGAATTTCCCATCGATTAAATGGTTGGAAGTTTTCAAGTGAAAACTATGTACTATATTAAAAAATATGATGTTATCATACTTCACGATTATGACTAAAATTTTGTGGGCTTTGGCTCATAATTGGAAAATTTGAGGACATTGCAAATTAGGGATACCTTGCAAAAATGCACCAAATTGAAGGTATGATCGGTTTGTAAAATACATGGCATTTGAAAATTTTAAGTTTGGTGAATCCTTATGTGACAAATTTTGAGAATTATATGGGTCTATATATAAGAAATTGTGGATGGAGAGATTTTTTTGAGAATTATAAGCACAATTTGAAAATGAGAGAGAGAGATTTTTGAATGATAAGAAATTAGGGTGAATGAATTTTAGGAGTAAAAAATTTTGAAAATTTTTATATATTTATAAATGAAGAGGTGCATTGGCTAGAACGACCAAATTTCATTTTGGCCAGAACTATAATTTTTTATCTTGCAACAACATTCATTTTTTAATCAACTGGCTTTGAATATATTTTATGGGTCCCATATTCTAACAAAAGTTAGAAAAAGTTAAACAAAAATGAGTTACTCCACAAAGTAATGATGCATCATCAAGTACCTCACTTTATCGGTTAAGCAATGCTATTTTTTTTTTTTTTTGGAGAATGAACTAAGGAATGTTGATAAAGATGTTCTTATAACCCTTTTGTTTTTAACTTTTTGATTCATTAAATTGAGGAAATTGTACAATTTAGCCCATCACCTAACACGACATAAGTTCTCACACCTGCCTGTAGGGCATCTCAATCATCTTTCCTAAATTTTAAATGTCGGAAAACATTCCAACCACCTCAACACAACGCTTGTCTTTGCATTTGTTTACTTTCAAATTCCACCAACAAACTGTCACGACATGCTGATATTGCCTAGAAATATGGGATAATTAATTATCTAATGAAAGAATATGAGAAACTCCCCCCATTATGATTGCACTAGGTTACATCCAAATTTCGCATGCAGAGTAGTAAAAATGAATATAAATTCATAAGTAAGAATGCAACTGAACCAGTTATATGCAACAATTATCTGAATGGAATGTCAATAGCTCTATGGCATATATCGATTGGATGGGTGGGGTAGAGAGAGATGTGGTATGAATTAGAATGGAATGAGCTAGCTCTAGATGACAAATTCATTTCATTATTTGAAAATGTATACTGAATGGAATGACTACAAAATGTATATGTTACAAATGTTCTAATAATAAATGTGAGATATTAGTAATATGATAAAAGGTAATTATACTATATATAGTTAATATAGTTAGAATGGAGTTGTGATTCCACCTTCAAAAGATGGAATCAAATTAGGCATAATCAAGTTCAAGCAATAGCAAATCCGAATTGTAAAAGTATTTAAACATAGGAAATGGAATAAAATTGGAAGTTGTCATTCCATTGTAGATCTATTATCACATATTGACCATGAGATATAGAATTTAGCTTAGGTTTGAGACTAAATTGGAACCATGGAAACCCGCCTGATTAAGACAAGACAAATGATAGAAATATAGAGAATTTGACACATGGCACATGATACACAAAACCTATAAAATAAAAAGAGTAGGAAAATTTGTAAGAGATTTAGCAAATTATCTAAAGGTAGAAAGAGTGTAAACCCCGATCTTCCTAGTAGCTAAGTAAACTTCGGGAACCAAAAAGCAAAACCCTAAATCTGTTTAGTTCAAGCTTAGAGAGAGAAGTTTAGAAACTCTAAATCAGGCTTTCCTTTGGTTTTATGACAAAAGAAGTTGTATAAAATAAATTAATGTGAATTATTGTTTTAAAGTATAATTCAAACCTTAAAAAGTTTTAATTTCAGAAAATTTTCTATTTCGGACCTTCCCGAGCCCCATTATGGAAAAACGAGCCTTGAGACTAGAAACTCAGAAAAATATTCTGGAATATTCATTAGAATCGAAATTTTATAAGGATTTCAAAAATATAATTTTTATAATTTTTCGGGCTATAAAAATTACAGTTATAGCCTTTTTCCTGTATTTTCTTTACTACCGGTAAAGTAGATGTCTTGTCTACTATTTGCCACTATTCACAAGTACAACCTACACTACACACTACCCATACCCTATTCTTACATCCTTACAACTACTCATTATATTTTCTTTTCCAAGAAAATTTTGTTTCCTACTAAATTATTACTTTTATTACTTAAATTTCAAATTATACCAAATTCAGCTCAGTCCCTCTCTCTCCTCCTAATGTGGCCGGTGCACCCCCCTCTTCTTTCCCCTCCATTTGTTTTATTTTTACTTCTTTTAATACAATTAAGCCCTAATTCACTTAATATATAAACTCATTTTCACTCTCTCTCTTCATTTTTTACTCTTTCAAAATGTTTACAAAGAACAAAAACTCTCTCTTTTCTCCCTATTGTGCCATGACACCCCCCTCCTCACACGCACACATTCACAAGTCCATTTCTTCTCCAAATCTCTCTTTAGGTAATTATTTCTAGCCTTACTACTAAATAATCTTGTAATGGCAAAGACTATTCTTGTGTGTTTTCCACTTTAAATCCCAATGACAAATGCTAGGGATAAGAAAACACTAATACATGAATATCAAGCCATCATAAGAAGTAGATCTTGTGTTTAATGAGTTTTTATTGAAGTATCATTATGTTCATGCATATGAAAGTAGAGATCTTGCATGAAAAATATATGTTCATGTCTTTAAACTCATTTTCATGTACTATAAGTTGTAGATCTAGTATTTAGACACTCATATTTTTCTTGACATTCATGTTCATATGAATATTTTGTATTTTCATGCATTAATGTTCATAAAAGCTTAGTCTTGTATATATAAATGTGATAGTTGGTAGATCTTTATGAAGACAAGACAAGGAACTTGAAAAGAAAAGATTTTTGTTAAAAATGTTCAAGGGAAAATTCGGATGATTTTCTAGACCTATTTTAAAAACCATTGAAACCACTTTGAAACTCATATTTTACATGAAAAATGAAGGGTATAAGTAATAGGTATCACTAAGTGATGATTTTTGTAAGTTGGAATGTGTTTAGATATGAGTAATGTGTAAAACAAGTAGTGGCATTAAGATGGAAAATTTTGAGTTAGTGTTCAACTTGTTAAATTCGTAACTTGAGATGATGCATATTTAATCACCTAGTATTCAAGCTCAAATTGTATGTTTTTATGTGTTAAATGAAGTCCTTAGGTAATAGATATAGTAAAGCTTTAAATTTTGATGCATTAAACAAGTTTTCTCAAAAGAAACATGCAAGAAATGAATTTTTCCAAAATTCGGATTTTTGTGAAAAGCTTATTTAAAAACATACTTGCAAAGTGAAAAATGTAAATTTTTATATGGAAATGAAGGTCTTGGATAGTATAGATGATGAAGACTCATTTTTATTTAGATAACAAGTAAATTCTAAGAATGAAATCACAAAACACTAAGGAGATGCAAATTGGAAAAAATTGGATTTTTAAGAAGAAATGGTTGAAGTCTTGTGAGAATTAGAAGTTCTTAAAGTTTCATCATAAAAAATCATCAAGATCATGCATATATTGAACTCATCAAATGTCATTCATATTAGGAACTCATTCATATTTTATATACACATGAATCATCAACTAGATACATTTTGATCAAGTGCAAAACAATTTTTCGGAAATGGAAAATGTTACAGACCAGATCTGATCCCTCTGTTTCGTGACTTTAGAAATTTAACAATTAAGTTACCGTAAGAGTAAAATAAGCTTATATGAGCTATAACTGATATTTTTAAAATCCGAAAAATTATAAACTTGATATTTTTGAAATCCTTATAAAAATACGAGTCTAAAAATATTAAAGATATATTTTTAATTTTTCGAGCCCCAGGACACTCTTTCCAAAGCAGTATCCAAACAGTTTGAAATAAGCCGAAAATAAACCAATCTGATATTTTTAATAAATCAAATATTATTACGGACTATTCTAAACACTTTAATTATCTTTCGACTCTTCGATTTACGAGCTTGGGTTTGCTGGATCTAAACTGTAGGGTTTTACTCAAGATCCATTGACTTAAGGTCTTCGATAAACTTTCCGGCCTAAGGTTAAGGCTTAGAAAACAGGGGTTTACAGCGATCTTTTGCTGCTTATGAGATCCCACCCTATTTACAATTGGAATATGGAACATATATGTTAAGATACAATGCAAGGGTCTGGTGGGACTTTAAAAGAAGAAGCTTGGCTCCACTGATTACATGGGAATCTTTCCGCCGGGAATTCTTGGAAAATTATTTTCCCTCCAGCCTAAGAGTGAAGTATAGTACTGACTTCCTCCATATTAAGCAAAAGGGAAGAGCCGTGGAACAATATGAAACTGAGTTTGTTCACTTGCTGCAATATACACCTGAATCCTTTAAGGATAATGAGGAATTGAAGAAATAGATATTCTTAGGAGGTCTGGATGAGGAGTTACAGATCAAGCTGGAAGAATTTAGAGTAAGAACCTACCCTGAGTTGGTAGAAAAGGCTCGAGTGATTGAAGGAGCTAGGAAAAGGAAATATCAGGAACCCAATAAAAGAATATTCGGGAAAAGGCCGTTCGACGCCTCAAGTTCAGGATTTAAAGGGAAGACGTATAAATCGTACCAGGGATTTAAGGATGATACTAGTGGAAGGCCGACTCAATCTAAGGTCAATGTCACTTGTTGGAAATGCAAGGGGACTCATGTCCCTAGGTAATGCCCCCTGTTGAGAAATAAATGTTATTTTTGCGGTGATTCTAGCCATATGGTTTATACATGCCTAAAGAAGATGGCCGTGACTTGTTTCATTTGCAAGGAGAAGGGGCACTTGCCTCTGAATGCTCGCAACGGAAAAGTGTGGCTGCTTGACCTTTGGGACTTCGAGTAATACCAACCCTATGCGATCAGGTAGTAAAAGTGGGAGCTGTGCAGCTTCGGCTATGCATGGGATGAGACTTTATAACTTCGAAGGCCAGTGGATGGTCGAGGAAGATGAAGATAAGGAGGTGGAATTGGCAGCCATGGATCAAAGTGATGGTGTGGATGGCGGTTTGGTGATAGGTCAGTAGCAATACCCTCTTAAATTAAAAGTTATTTATCTAATTGTTTTCTGTATTAAATTGAAACCTGTTTATGGGAAAGCTGGAAGTTAAAAACCCCATATAGGTAGCTATGAGAGTGTTTTAGGGTTGCGAAGTGATGGATGTTTGTTGACCACATGGCACATACGGGTGAATAAAAAGGAGGCTTATGTTTTATTTGACACGGGAGTGACACATTCGTTTATCACCACTAGTTTGGCTAATCGACTTGGATTACCTATAGCCACAACTACTATTAGTCTAAGAATTAAGACACCTACCGAAAGTGTTGTGTCGACTCGGGAGGTAATAAAGGATTGCCCATTGGAAATTCAAGGACACCACTCGAAAAGTGATTTAATAATATTGGGGATGAACAAATACGAAGTTATCCTTGGCATGAACTGGTTAAGCAAGGTAAAAGCTGTAGTGGATTGCCAAAGGAGAATCGTGTGTTTCTATGATAAATCGGGAGGAGAAGTGGAATTCGTAGGAGAAACCCTAGTTCCAAGAAAGTTTGGATTAAACTCTTTTGAATTGATGATGGAGGATGAAGAGATAGTACCTATTGAAGGCATCTTGGATGGAGAGCAAACTCAAGAGGAAAAGGACATACCGGTGGTAAATGAGTATTTAGATGTGTTTCCAGAGGTTTTGCCTGGGTTACCACCAAAGCGGGAAATTGATTTTGAGATTATTTTAGCTTTAAACATCGAACCGATATCCAAAGCACCATACCAGATGGCACTGGCTGAGTTAAAAGAGTTAAAGACTCAATTGCAAGAACTCTTGGATTGTTGAAATTGGTGGATGAGACATTGTGTTCGGATCTTGATAGAATTAATAGATTGAATGTTTTTGATGAAGTTTTGGAGTTGGATTTTGGATCAATGCATCATTAATTACATTTGCTGCTTAGCTGATCCATGAATTATGCACACACTGTGAATTAGGGTTCTTGAGATGCATTCTAAAGTTGTAAATCTGAAATTTGGGGCTTTGCTGAATTAGCTGAAATTAGATGCATGAAATGAATTTCTATACTGTATTGTAGCTTCAATTCATGTTATTTGCTCTAGTTTGAACTTGGGAATTCAAATTTTTGAAAATTTTGAAGATAAATTTGGTTTAGAAGTGTTTAAATGACTTTTAATGAAAAATTTTTGAAGATCACTTCTCCTTGTGAAATTTGAAATTCCAACGTTCAAGTCTAAGCTGGCTAATCTAAGCTGCCAGCTTTGACCTTATTTAGCAAGTGTGAATTTTCAATTCAATTCCATGTCAGTAGCTTCATTAATTGCTATGCCTAGGATATCACATCTGTTTGAACTCATGTGGTGAAATGAATTAGGCATAAATTAGGAGTGTATTCAACATGAATTTTATTAGGATTATTAGAATTGTGCAAAGCTTTGTTCCTTAATGAAATGACATAATTCACTAAACTTAGGCTTTATTTTGCATACAATTTTGATTTCCTATTCTAATTTAGCTCAAATATTATTGCAAAAATGGCTCATAAGCAGAAAAAGCAAAAGACTATAGATGCCTCTATTCTAGTTCACAGACTAGGAATTGCTGTCCATCAGTAGTATGCAAAAGATAGAAAAAAGAGGTTATTGAAGATGGATTTTCTGAACACATAGTACTTGGATTGGAGTTTGCTGGATGAATATGGATTGTCTAACAGGGTTAGAAACATAATCCAAGATCCAGCTTGGATTAGATTGTTTGATTTCAGGGAGCCAGCATATAAGAACTTGACTATTGAGTTCTTATCTACACTAAAGAGTATACCTGACAGAGTTGAGTCTACATTTCAGTTTCAGGTATTGGGTGAGATTAGGGAGGTGAAGCTGAAGAACATGGGTAAGTTATTAGGATTATATGATGAGGAGGAGGAGAACTTAAATTTGCCTAACAATTGGCCTGAGGGAGAAGATCAGATGACTCAGGAGGCTTATTGATATCAGTTGATTCCTCCTGAGCGAGCAAATGAGCCATTTGTTCCCTCAAAATCATTGGCCACTGCATTTGCTGCTGTTGAGCACAAGCTGCTCCACCACATTCTTGCACATATACTGAGCTGCAAAAAGACTAGTCATTGCAAGGTGACTACATTTGACATGTTCTATCTCTATAGCCTTATTAGAGGCTATATAATTGATTTGGAGGTAAAGATAGCCAACTTTATCTATAGGTAGGCTGATGATACCAAGACTAGACTCCTGTTCTATGGTGGTTATATCACCAGATTGCTGAAGGGCATGGGAATTTTTGAAGCTCCTCAAGGAGATGAGATATTTGAAAGCAAGAAGATCTCATCAGCACCTTTAAGGCTGGGGATTGCTTAAAAACCCCAGAGGAGTTCAGCCACCAGTTTTAGAGGAGTTAGAATTCCAGGATATCTTTCCTGGTGATGTTCCTACTGACATCCCATCCTCCTCTATTCCTTTTCCTGTAGCTACTACTTTCAGCTTATGACATGGACCAGCTTAGGCTGGATATTAGGATTTGAAGAAGAATCATGAGCTTAGAGATAGACAAGACAAGGAGAGAAAGAAGAACAAGAAGTTTAGGAGGACTATCTTTGAGGCTTTGAAGACTGCTGTCTGCTGCTTGAATCCAGAAAAAAAGGGCTGAGATGACTTATGAGACTTCTACTGAGTCTAGGCATAGCTCAGAGCACACTGCTAGACTTAGCTCAGAGCACACTCACACAGTAAGCCCAGGAATACTTCGAGACTTAGTCCTGAGCACACCGCAAAGTTAGTCCTCCAGAGAGCTAGAGATTCTGCTAGCTCTCATTTGTTCTTTATTTATCTTTATTTTTCATATTGGCCTGTATATATATTGAGCACCTAAGTCCCTGTGGGTAGACTCACTTTGATCTGTGCTGCTTAGTTAATATTATTTATTTTTTGCTTTTATTTTTCTTTTGTAGAGATTACAGGGTTGAACAAACAATCTCTTTGCTCTGAATTTTGCTACTCTGATTCAAAAGGAAAATACAAAGGTTTCTATTTCTGTTTCTTTTCTCTTTTGTTCTATAACTTTGAAACAGTGAGGACACTGTTTAGTTGAAGTATGGGGGAGGGGATACATTGAATTGTATGGAGTTGTATGATCTGCTAACTGTTTGAATTGTGGATTATTTGACAAGACTTATCTAATTAAACACCCACCTTATATTTTTGGTTTGAAAGCAAATTATGGGGAAATTCTGCCACAATTTTTAAATCTCTTGAAAATTGGAGATAGTACAAAGTATTGATTGAAAGAACAATGAAATTAACTTGTTAAAATATCTTACTCACCTGCTATTGTGATTGGTTTACTAAGTTAAAATTGAATTGAAAAAAATCCTTAAAGAACAAGTTTACTTTATTTTTAACTTTGGAATTAGAAATTTAAGAGCTGATCAAATTCTTTTGTGAAATATAAACAGGTTTACTTCTAGGAAATTTTAGTTTGTATATACTCTTTGAATTATAACATTTAGTGAAAGAGGTAGAAGAAACTTTTAAACTTAGTGTCCTTTAAAAAATATGTCTTTGATTTGTTATTGTATTCAAAAGAAAAAAACAAGCATAAGCCACTACTCCTCTGACTTAAAAATTTGAGTTATGAGTATTTGAACTTGAATGTTAAAGTGAGAAAGGGTTCTTAGGGGTATTTTGAAACCTGGTCCCTTAGGTGATGAGCCTGGATGTGCCAACTCAATGAACTTACTATAACGAGAAGGAAGAAAGGCAAAAGTTCAAATTATGAACTTTGAAAAGCAAAAAGATGGAGGCAAAAACCTCCCAAAAAGAAAATAAGTGCTTGAAAAAGAAAAGAAAAATGAATGCAAATATGCAAATAAAAGGAGACTTGTAATAAAGAAGGAGAAAATCTAAGGAAAAAGTAGATACCATATGCTTTCATTTGGTGTTACTAAGAGTATATATATAAGCTAAAAGTCCAATGATGTTTAAATGAGTATTTTTCCTTAATGGATTGTGTATTTGCTTTTTGAATAGAATGTTCTTTTGTTAAAAATTAAGACTAAAACTTGTTTTATCTGGATTAACTCCTCAATTTTGATTATAGTACTCTAATTACAAGAAACTAGTGTGGTTAGAGTAATAGATACAAGAAAAGCAAGTTAAAGAAATTGTGCTTAAATTAGAAAAAATTGTATTATCTATGAGAGATTCCAATAATTTTGTTCTTCATTATTTTGCTTGAGGACAAGCAAAAGTTCAAGTGTGGGAGAATTGATAAGATCATATTATATACAACTTTTTGATGTTCAAATAGCTAGAATGGGTACTTGTTTTGGTTAAAACTCATGTTTCAGGTCTAATTTGGACAAAGGAATCAAAACAAGAAACTTTGGAGTGAAAATAGGAAAAACTCAGGGGGTATGCCGCTTTTCTGAAGCCAAAGCCGCCGGCTTACGGCAGCCTTTATCACCAACAGAATGAAAATCCTTAAGGATGCCTCTACACCGCCGGCCTTGAGGCAGTGTAGACTGAAGAGGATAAAAACACTGGCTCAACACTGCCAGTATAAAAGGAAGAAGAAGCTAGCTTCTGCAAATTTCATACAACACCAACCTTCTGAGAATCAAAGCCGTCGGTGTTAAGACGGCTTATAAGATAAAAAATGTTTGCACTACTCAAAGCCATTGCATACATTGCCAGTCTTACAAGCCTTGATTCAATTGAATATACGCCACCTAAAAGCAGGAGGCATAAAAGGTGAACAGGCCTGTGTAGAATGAAGGCTGGCAGCTTAGAGCTCAAAGGTTACCAGTGCAGAAGGAGTTACAACGTGTGCCAGCCTTTAAGTCGTCGGCGTTGAGGCATTGTAGATCGAAGATCAGGAGGCACAAGTAGATATCACATGCTTGGTGACAAATGAAAAGACAAAGTTTGATGGATTGTCTAAGCCGGAATCAATGCCGTCGGCTTTGGGATGGTTTTCCATATAGAATGGCCAACTTTTTGTATTTTGATTATATACGTCGGTTAGATCCATATCTAAGCTACCGGCATAGGAGCGGCCTGCACTCGTAATCGAAGATGAAAGCTGCTAGTGCATTGCCTGTGCAATGAAGAGAAAGACTTTACGCTACCTGTAAGCCATAGGCGTAGGAATTGTAACTGCCGGCGTAAATGTTGAAACTGAAAATTTTCATTAATGCTTCTCATGAAATTTTTCCTATATAAAGGGGATTTCACTCCTCTAGTTCGATAAGCAGAAGAAAAACAGAAAAACACTTTAACATACAAATAGCTTTAGCATTTCATAAAGATTTGTGAGAGATTTGAGCTTTCAAGAAGTTGTAATTGAAGATTTTGATATTTGAATTGGTGATATCTGATCTCTTTTCTTATGAAATTCATTTATCTGATTTATTTGTTCATAACGATATCAATTGCATATTCTTATTTGATTATTGAATCATCATTCATGAGTAGCTAAACTTTTCTTTGTGGGAAGTGATGAAATCCTAATCTTGTTAAAATAATTTTTGAATTTATATTATAGGATTGTTAGAATTATGGAATATTTGTATTAATCCTAATTATCTATTTTATTTCTGTTTGAAATTGAATTGTTAAGAATTCTGATAATTTGGAAAAAGAATTAGGGTTCATAGGAATTCATGAATTAAGATTAAACAACAATTGTGGAAGCAGCAGAGTTTAATCTAATTTAGAAAATGTTCCATGTAATTCATGCAATATTTTATTTTAATTTCTCACTAAGGAATTAGGAAAGTTAATTTAGGATATTAGACAATTATAGAATCAGGAGGTTTATAATTGTAAATTAGATTTCATTGATAATTTATATAGCGGAAGCTAATAGATTATTTTGTGGTTCGCTAAAACTTGATAGTTTTAGGTCTTGACAATTTCTTGCAAATATCAACAATTCTAATTATTCATATAATGCAACTTCAGTATGATTAGCAAAGATTAAGATGGGTTATGTTTCTTCCCACATTTATCTTATATAACTTTCTCACAATCTCATTGCATTCATTGTTAGTATTAGATAGAATTAGTTAAGTAGTTTAAATTGATACATTTTGATTACCTAAATATTAGTAAAAGCTAATATAATCTAGTAATTAATTTGATCCTCGTGGGAACGATACTCGACTCACTTTTATATATTACTTGATCAAGACCCAATATACTTGCTGGTAGTATCCGAACTTACATTTTTATATACATTTTACTCGGATCAAGCACACTCCATGCTCCAACCTCTACTACTTCACTAGCCCATGGCCCTTTACTCAATGAGGCTTATACGTTCTTGATCCACTCCTCATATCAATTAAGCAAAGGAAATTTATCATCATGAGATGTAATTATGTTATGCCCCATAGGATACCCTAAACGTAACAGTCTACCGCATGCTATATAAGACTTAGGAATTGCTACCACAACTGTTCCAAAGTCTCGTACAGATGCAAGGCGTACCTTTACGACAATAGAATACATGAACCAATGGAGATAAATAGTTTAATTTGACATATTATAAGCATCAGAATATAAACCAAGAGTCCACATAATTAATTATAAAAGTTCTAGGGCATTCCCCTCGTAAAAGAATATTAAGTTTAAACATGGCTTTTATAGTTATCCAATAAATATTAGGATTTCCTATGGAAGTCTATACAAAATCGAACATAAACTTCTAATGGAAACTCCTAATTCCTATACCTACTCGGTAGGATGCCTCGACCTTAACTATATATATGAATATTGCAATAAAAAAAAAATGTGGGGGCTTAAGCTACACTAGCTTAGTGAGTGAATACTTCCATAAAGACATTTATAACAAATCATTCAATCAAGTTATTTATTCAACCATATGGAATGCATCAATAACATGAACAAACAATCATATGATCAGTCGGAAATCATATGTGAATGGATTTATGCCCTCCATTCGGGATTAGTAGATTAACAAATATTGCAGTAATATCGTTGAATTAATGTGCCATTTATGGATCACGATCAGCTAACTCATTTATGTCGTTTATGGATCACGATCAACCAACTTTTAGTTGTTTACGGATCACGGGTAAACAACATATGCTAATGCTCCATCCCCATCGTGAAGTGATTATATCCATGTTAATTATCATTTTGAATAATTATTAACACCAATTTTTAGGTGATCAACCAATCTGGTAGACAATCAGTCCTATAATACTTTAAACAAACATAAGTTAATAACCCGGTTCCAATATTCTTAATACAATTTCTCAACTCATCAACAAGCATATACAATCCGCCATAATCCCTGTCTTGCAATTCCATTTTATCTTTTGTCTCATAATCTAGTGCAACTAATTGCTATTAACACAAGCAAGAAATAAAATTAGGAAGTAATAATATGGTGGTAATGAATTCTCGAGATCCAAGTCGCCTAAATGAAAGAAATACCCACATGAGTATTTTAACCCATATCTAATCCATTTTATTTCATAAAAACTATTAAGTTCGTGATTCTCGTCATTAATGGAAATTCCAACTTAAAATGGCCATAACTTGGTCATTTTAACTCGAAATTTCGCAAATTATACACCGATTCCTATCTACTTTGAAAGATCTATCTAATTCTCATATAATATCTCAATTTTGAAAAATTTTAAGTCTCGAAAAAGTTCGGATCAGTTCTGTTTGATAATTAAACATCCATTGTCGAAATTGTTTTTGTAAAGAATTGTGATGTTTCTACTATCCATGCCAAATATGCATGCCAAATTAACAAATTACTATCATGAATGGTATGTTATGAGCTTCCTATATGTATTTTATTGATGATATTCTATTAAGGAACATTTTTAGAAAGCTTCTACTTTTCAGATGCCATGAGTACCTAACTTAGCAAGACTAATTTTTTTCTTGACAAATCACACTTTTTAGAGATTTTTCTTAATCAAATTTATTTATTCTTGCTAAAAATTAAGTCTTTACCATATCTATTCCTTAAGGTCTTTAGTTTTCAACAAAAATCCTCATTTTTTCGCTTTGTAAACAAGTGTTTGAATATAGGCTATTCAGATCCGAATTTATAAAAAATGATTTTGAGATGATTTCCTTAAGAAAAACTCATTTGATACTTTAAAATTTAAGGCTCCATTATTCCTATCCCCTAAACTTCATTTCCTTAATAAACTTCTATTTGGCTTTGAAAAATAGGTGTTTACACACCATCCTTTCCTAGTTACGAATTTCATGTATTATCTTAAGATTCCAAATTTTATATTTTGTAAATATTTTCTTGTTGACAATTTCTCTTAGTAATCTACAATTAACTTATTAAAATCCTCTCTTATGGATACCTATTCCATAAGCTCTTCATTTTTCACATAAAAATCATGTTTTAGAGTTAAAAATAGGTTTTCAAAATTCTCTTTTTCCATCCGAATTTACAAAAGTTCATTTTGATGAGACAAAATTTGTTCTTGAGCTTTGGCTCATCTTCATAAATTCCTAACTTTTAGAAATAATGAATCATTCATTTACGTAAGACAAAAATCATTATGACCATTCATTTATCTTAAACACAATAAATGCATGAGATCTCCAATATCATGTAAAAGAATGGATGTTTAAAAGCTAGGTCTAAGTGTAATGATCATGTTAATGCATGAAATGAAGTATACTACATGATAATAATATAGCAAGATTCTTACATGAAATCATCACTATATGAACATACATTATGATCATGACAAAATATGACTTTAATCATAAGATCCACACTTGTGATGCTTGATTTTCATGTTCTAGTGGTTTCATATCCCTAACACGAAGCTCATGGGATTTTATGAATCTACACATGAATGATCTAGCCATTACATGTTTTTGTGGTGTAAGAATTTAGATCTATACCTATTTAAGGTTGAAACAAGAAAGCTTGAAGAGAAATTTGTTGTGTGAGTGTGTATGAGAGAGGGGAGTGTCATGCAAGGAGAAAGGAAGGAAAGGGTTTGTGAAAAATTTTGCAAAATGAAAATGAAGAGAGAGAATGAAGGCATAAAAGAGTATATATAAGGGTTATTAGGGTTTTGTACACATAAAATAACAGAAGAAAAATAGGAAATGAGAGGAAAATGGGAGGGGGTGTACCGACAATAAGAGAGAGAGAGAGAGAAAATGAATTTGTACAAATTTTCAAATTAATTGTGTAATAAAATGTGTTGGAAAAGTAAATGTAAAGAATATGATGTAATAAGACAAGGTTTGATTGTAAGGATGTAAGAGTAGGGTATGGCTTGTGAGTGAGTAGGGTATGGCTTGTACTTGTGAATAGTAATGAAAGTAAATTAGACAATTAAATTACCGTTAGTAAAGAAAATACGATAAAGGCTATAACTATAATTTTATAAACCAAAAAATTATAATAAATATATTTTTGAATTCCTTATTCAATTTTAGTCTTAATAAGTATTCCAGAATATTTTCTAATTTCAAGTCCTAGGCCCAATTTTTCGAAATGGATCCCGGTTACATTCGAAATAGATAATTTCTTGAAAATCGATCTTTTTATATTTTGATATATTCTTTAGAACTATAATCTAGATCAACTTCTCTCCAAAGTTCTATGGTTCAATTCTCGATGAAGCTGACTTAAGGTTTCTAAGTTTCCTTCTAACCCTAACTATTATGGTTTAGGGTTTCTTTTTTCCGATTCGGTTCTCGAAGTCAAGCTTGGTTTAAAAAGAAAGTCGGGTCTTACAAATTACTTCATGAAATGGGACAAATTGAGGCATTAGCTAATGTCACTAAGAAAAATGTGTAGAATCTTCATCTACGATAATATTCTAGTTAAGTTTGGCATACCATTGCCCCGTGGTGGACGATAGAAGGCACAGTTTAACTGTATGGAAATGAAGGACTTTTGTGCTGTAAGCCCCTAGATTTTTCGATAATATTAGCAAACCCTAAGAACCGAAAGTCAAAATGAAACCCAAAAATTAACCCAGTTCTATGTTTAGTCTAGTGAATCTAGATCTGGCAATCCCGTGTTCTTAAACCCTAGAAAACAAAAATTGAGATAATTGTGGATTATGGTTTGTAATAATATAGGAAAGCTTAAAAATATCAGATTCGTAATTTTCTAGAGTCTTTCGGATCCAAACGGGATCAGTTTTCAAAAAAACGTGCCCTGGCGCATTGGATAGTGAAAATATTCCGACAACACCAATAGATTCGGAAAAATATAAAGATTTCAAAAATATCAGTTTTAGAATTTTTCAACAACTAACAATATCAAATATGGGTTGTTTACGCGTATTTTCTTTACTACTTGTATTTTAATTGTCTAGTCTACTATTCATAGTACTTTTCTACTATTCATCTATCTCTACTTTTTCTTACACTCTATTTTACACACTACCATACCTATACCTTACAATTTACCTTCCTCATATAACTTTAATCACATCGCACTTTACACATTACTTCTTTTATTACAAAACAAAAAAAAAATAAATTTCTCTCCCCCTTATACAACCAAAACCGGCACCTCCTCCCCTCTTCCATCTATCAATTTTTTTTCTTTTCTATTTTATTTTATTACATCTAATTTCCACTCCGAAAATCTATAAATACCCCCTTCCTTTTTCATTCTTTCACACAATTCATTTCCTATTAAAACTCTCTCAAAATCACTCCATAAAATCCCTCTCTCAAAAATCTCTCTCAAGTTCTCTCTTTTCTTTAGAAAACCCATTCCCACATATTACTACAAACTATTCCATACTTCTTCAACAAACACATAAACCTTAGGTAAAATTTCTCTTATTCACTCATCATGTTCATACAACTTAACATGAGTTTAGTGTATGTTTCTTAGACTCATGAGAGTTAAAGAAGCAACAATATATTCATGTTTTATTCTTGTTTATGTTCTTATTTTCTTTATGTTACTAATATGTTGTTATTATTTTTGTTTCTAATCTAACTTATATAAAGTATTATGTATATTATGTATATATATTTATTTAGAGCATATAAGCTCATTTGTTATTTACTTACTTTCAAGTTATGCAATTTATTTATTTCATGTAATTATTAAGACTAGTCTTTCTAGTCTTAGACTTGTCCATATCAAGTCTATAAACCCCGATTTTCTTAGTAACTGAGTAAACTCCGTAAATCGGAAATCAAAACCTTAAATAGGATTAGTACAAGTAACCTAAAAACCCTAATTCCGGCTTTTCTTCGATTTCTATATAAAAGAACCTCTATAAGATAAATTAATGTGGATTATTTTTTTTATAGTATATTTCAAACCAAACAAAATTTTGATTTCGAAAAATTTTCTATTCCGGGCTTTCCCGAGCTTCATTATGGAAAAGCGAGCCCCGGAACTAGAAACTCAGAAAAATATTTCGGAATACTCGTTAGAACCGAAATTTTATAAGGATTTCAAAAATATATATTTTATAATTTTTCGGGTTATAAAAATTACAGTTATAGCCTTTTTCCGTATTTTCCTTACTACCGGTAAAGTAGATGTCTTATCTACTATTTATTACTATTCATAAGTACAACCTATGACTACTCATAAGTACACCCTATTCTTACAACCTTTCAATCACTCAAATTTTTTTCTTTTCCAAGGATCTTTTGTCTCTTATCTATTATTACAATTTATAACAATTAGTACACTTATCTATCAAAAAAAGTCACACAAAAAAAAATCAAATCCCCTCCCTCCTTACAAGCATTAGCCGTGTGAAACCCCCCATCAAGCTCCTTTGTGCAATTTTTTTTTGTTTGTTTTAATCCATTTAACCTAATTTCATTTCATATATAAACTACATTTTCTCTCTCTCATTTCATTCCTCTCATTTTTCAAACTTTCCAAAGGTAAAAAGCTCTCAAATTCTCCCTCTCACACTCCATTGCCGTGAGCCTTGGTGCTCATACACACACACACACACACAACTTTCTTTTCTTCTCCATTTGTCTCTATTTTCCTTTAAGTAAAAGAACCTTGCTTCCTTATCTTTAGATCCTTGTAATGGCAAGGATATTCTTGGATATTTCCAACTAAATGTCCCCATGATCTCTTGCTAGGGACAAGGAAATATCAATACAAGAATACCAAACCATCACAAAGTAGATCTTGCATTTAAAGGAGCTTTTATGCCATAAGCTTTATGATCATCCATCAAAAAGTGTTTCTGAACAAAAGATCTTCTATAAAAAATGTAGTTTTTTTTTTTAAACCTATTTAAGCACTTAAGATAGTAGATCTACCATTTTTACCACTCACATTCATTAGCATATTAGATTCATCTTTATGTTGAGTTATGTGCATTTATGGTCATCAATGCTTTTGTCTTGAGTAAATAACTTGCTAGTATGTAGATCTATAGGTAGATGAGTTAATGAAACCAAAAAAGAAAACACTTTTCAAGAAATGAGTTAGTATAAATTCGGATGACTTGAGAAACCTAGTCTAAAAAACCCTTTTTTCAACTTCAAAACATGTATTTTACAAGAAAAATGAAGCCTTTAGGTGATAGATGGTGTTTGATGATATTTTTCATAAGTTTAAATGGGTTTCTACCAAAGGAAATGTTTAAAACAAGAGGTGAAGTCCAATAGAAGTTTTGAGTTGAAAATCTTGTAGGCCAAATTCGTAATAATGGATAGATGGTTAGAAAACACTAGTTTTCCAACTTCAAAAATGGTATTTTCTTAAATAAATGGAGTCCTTAGGGTATAGGTAAAATAAATACACAAAGTTCTAAGTATAAAATGCTTTTTCCTCAAGAGAATCAACTTGAAAATGAATTTTTCTAAATTCGGATTTTTGGACAAATCCTATTTGAAAACATATTTGCAAAGTGTAGAATGCAAGTTTTTATGTAGAAATGAAGGCTTGGGTAATAGGTATAATAAAGACTCAATTTAGATAAGGATAAATTGATTTTCTTAAGGAAATAACTTCAAAACAAATGAGATAGTCAAAGTTAGGAAACTAGTTTTCATGAAAGTGTGTGGTCATGGACCTTCACAAATAAGAAGTTTCTTAAGTTTCCTTTTAGTAAATAATTTCAAAAGCATGCATGCATCAAGTTCATATCATATCATTCATGATAGGAAATCATCGATATTGCATGTGTAGTTAAGCTATGGCTAGAAACATCACAAGCATCCACAAAACTATTTTTCCTAATTGACGTTTTCGAACGACCAGAACTGATGCCTCTGTTTCGTGACCTAAATATTTTCAAAATTGAAAATAATATTAGGAATAGATAGATCTTCGAAGTAGATAGAAATCGATATATTATATGCTCAATTCCGAGTTAAAATGAGTTAGATATGGTCATTTAAAGTTACGACTTTATCTTATGCGGAAATTGACGAACTTAGTAGTTAGAATTGTTAAGTTATTAAACCTTATAAGAAATACTCATTTTGGGTATTTCTTGTACTTAGGTGATTTGGAGGATGGATTTCCACTCCCCGAGGACTACTACGACTAGTGGATTTCTCTCCATGGCTGAGTGAGTTCATTTCTTAAATAGTTTGCTCATGTATGTGCTTGTAATCGTAGTGGCATTAGAATTAGGAAAGATAAAATTACGATGATTGTGACATAATCTTGGTTGAATGAATGATAAATATCAAGACAAGACTTGTTGATAAATCATTGTTTGGGCTAGTAGACTTGGATTGTCTGAAATTCTTTATGATCGCCTTTAATCTGCCTAATTAATATGCACGATTTATGAATAAATTGTACATGAATATCACGTGGTGAGTCACATGGCATGATTATTATACCTTTGTGGGAAGAAGGCATAGTAGTTCGGGCAACGAGGGCCGCTAAACTCGGTGTTGGCGAATGGCTGAAATTAAAATGTGCATGGGTGGGCACTGCATCAACCACAGTAAAAAATCTAAAAAGTGGTGGATGGGCACCTGTATCAACCATAATAAGAAGTGAGAAGTATTTAAATGATGGTATGGGCCTGAAACACCTAACCCCGAATGGAGGGCGCAAATCCATTCAACATAAGATTTCTGGAGGGTCTTATGTATTGTACGCTCATGTGCTTGTGCATTTCATATTGCTGCTAATAACTTGTTTGTTATATATACTGTTGTTGAGTATTAAATATTTGGAATTAAATCTCACTAAGCCTGTAGCTTGCACCCCGATAGTTTTGTTGTGGAGTTTCCTATTTTTTTGTTCCGAGAGAACACAATTCACAGGATTATCTCTTGGATGAAGGAGCTTTTGAAGAAGTCGGACTTAGCTAAGGCGTGGACTTCTAGGAAAATCTCCTCGATATAAACCCTAGTATTTGTAAATGTGAATTTAGAATGGACGGACTTCCATTATTATTTTGGCGGGGTATGCCCCCTTGCTTTTGTAAAGATTTAACTTATTTATCTCGTTGTGATTTCTATTCTTAATGCTAATGTATGCCTTCTTTAAACTATTCGATTCAAATGTGATCCTAAAAGTTGTGCAAGTACACCTTACACCCGATATATAAACTTATGGGATGACTAAGGTTGTCATACTTAAGTTTAAATATCGAGTGTGGTGGACTGTCGCGTTTTAGGTACCCTTTGGGGCGTGACAAAGTCAAAACAATTTTTTTTCTTTGCTTTTCATTTCTTTTGAGGACTAGTTTATTCTTAGTCCTTGGATACCTTGATGAAAATAAGGTTCCCAATACTTGACTTTACTTTTATGCTCTTATATAATTTTATTATGTTGTTTTTATTATATTTCTCATAGTTACATATTCTCATTCATGCATGAACATGTTGTTATTGTCTCAACCATAATGAAAATGAGTTTTCTTAAGTAATAAAAATAAGAAATTTCTTTAAAAATAAATTTTGTCACATAAAAAATTAATTTTCCATAAAGACTTAAAGTTTTATCTTAATAATTATTTCCTAAAAGTTAGATAAGTTTAGCTTATGTTTTAGAAATAATACTATATGATATTTTATCAATGAAAATAAAGTTATCACAAACTCTCTTTTAAACCAATAAAATAAGAAAGTTTCTTTAAACTTAATTCCTTGTTTAACAAAATGTTTTCCTAAACTCATTTATCAAAGTTTCCTACCAACACTCTAAAATACTAAAGTCTATATAAGTTTTTTTAAAATTAATTTATAAGATCATTGATATTATTCTTTTAAAGAGGATCTAACATTAGAAAAGTTTTAGAACACATAACCAAGAAATATTTAGAAAACTACATTTTCTAGCCATTAGAAATAAAGTTGTAGGAATTTTAAAAAGATTAAAACTACTTTTAAAATTTTAAGAAATGGAGTTAAAAGAAGGAGATGCTCACTTATAGTAAATTAGGAAATTTTCCTAACAAAACTAATTTCTTTCAAAGTCTTAGTTTTTCTCACTTTTAAGACATTTTGTTTTACAAAATCATTGTTGAGACAACACCACTAAAAGCATGCATATAGTTGAGTCTATATACATATATATTCAAGGATTTTTCAACCATATAAAATATCTTTATTTTTGTACAAAATCTCTTGACTGAAGAAAAGTTTGAAACTTGAGTTTTGAAATTGGAATTTTCGTATCAAATCTGTAAGTTATTATTCTGAGACCTAAATAACTTCTTTTGATAAAAATAACCCTAGAAATAGATAGATCTTTTCGAGTAGGTAGAAATCGGTATATAATGTGCGAAATTCCGAGTTAAAATGATCAAGTTATGGCCATTTTAAGTTGGGATTTCTATTCATGCGATTTTTGACGAATTCAATAAGATAGAATTATAGAGTTTGAATAGATCTTGGATGAAATACTCATGTCGGGTATTTCTTTTGTTTAGATGTCGAGGACCAAGATCTTTCTTCCCCGAGGATTATTCAACTCCTAACAGAACGCTATGGATGAGTGAGCTTCCTTTACGCTTATGTATTCGCGCATGTGCTAGAATAGAGCACCAGATGTTAGGAAAAGATAAAATTGATATGCATGTGAGACATCATGGAATTATGTATGTGAATCATTGTTGCAATCAATGAACAATAATATATCGAACCCGATTTGCGATTGATATAAATGTTTCCATGTATGTATTGTTATGTGTGCAACTATTGTTTGATCGCTTTAAATGATTTAATGTCATATTGAAATCCCCATATAAAAATTGCTCATGCATATCACTTAGAATATCATTTCGAAATTTTGCTACTACTCTCAGCATGGACCGGAAAGGGAACCTCCCTTGCTACAACCTTGAAGTTAGGACGTTCGAGGACTACGTCTCAAGTTGTAGCCGAGCCGAACCGATCGCTTTGGGTAAGGAAGGCCTGGGGACTAGTAGTACGGTTCATTGCAACCCCAAGACGCGTGCGAACTTTCAAGGAGGTCGTTTGGGACCCAGTTCAAAGCATTTCCTAACCACTGATGGAGGGGTAAATCCATCATACATACGAAACCGAATAGTCGTATATACTGTTTGATCATATGGTTGTTGCATTGCATATGCTTGATTAATAAACTTGGTTGATTTCCCGTTATGAGTACATTTGCGTAAGGAATATCTCACTAAGCTAGTTATGCTTATATTCCTGTAGACTTTTGATATTGCAGGATTATCTTTTGCACCCGAGACCATCTTGATCCCTCAGGTAGAATCCTTATTTTGGGAAGCTTTTGGAAGAATTCTGTTTTGAAGTCTAAGAGTAGATTTCTTCTAAAATCTTCTAGCTTTAGTTATTTTATCTTTATTATAACCATGTTGTTATTATCGGGGGAATGCCCCTTAGAAGATGTAAGACTTTATATTTTAATGCAATATATTGAGTGTTATTTTGTATGTTCCGCTGCCAATATCTTAAAATGCATTACTTCACCAGTCTCCCTTTGATGTGAATGTATGCCTTGTACCGATATAGAAGCTTTTGAGTGACTGAGGTAGTCATTCTTAAGTTTAAATATTGTGTACGGTGGCTATCACGTTTAGGGTACCCATTGGGGCGTGACATGTGCAAAATACAAGATTATGCCACAATACCCCTTGATGGCTTATCCACAAAAAATGGGAAGGCTAAGACGATAAATGTAAGCCCTGGTTTTCTTTGTTACCAAGCTTGACTTCGTGAGCCGAATCGAAAACTGAAACCCTAAACCGGAATAGCTAGGATTAGCAAGAAACCTAGAAACTAAGCCCGGCTCCACCTAGAATAAAATCATAAATCTTTTGAGAGTAAGTTAATATAGATTATAGCTCTAAAGAATATAACAAAACATAAAAAGTTCAGTTTTCGAGAAATTATCTGTTTTGAACCCGACTAGGATCCGTTCTGGAAAACCGGCCATCGGGACTCGGAATTAGAAAGATATTCTGAAATACTCGTTAAGGCTAGAATTTAATAAGGAATTCAATGATATAATTATTATAATTTTTCGATTTATAAAAATTACAGTTATAGCCTTTATATCGTAATTTTTTTACTAACCAGTAACTTAATTCTCTTATCTACTATCCATTACTATTCATAAGTACAAGCCCATACCCTACTCACACTCACAAACCATACCCCTATTCTTATATCCTTACAACTAAACCATACCTTATTATATCACTTTCCTTACAATTACTTTTCCAACATATTTTATTACACTTTTAATTTGAAAAATTGCACAAAAATTATTCTCTCCCTCTCCTCTCCTTGTGGTCGGCGTGCACCACCCCCCCACCCCCCCCCCCCCCCCCCCCCCCCCCCCCCCTCCAATTGTTATTTTTCTTTCTTTATTTTAATCAACACAAACCCTAATTCAACTTACATATTTATATATGTATATATATTCTTTATGCCTTCTTTTCTCATTCTTTTTCACTTTTTGGAAAAATTTCACAAACCCTCTCTTTCTCCTCTCCTTACCGTGACTTCCCCTCTCCACAAACACTCACACAACAATTTTTTTTTTCCCTTCAAATTCTCTTGTTCCAAAGCTAAATAGGTATATATCTAAGCTATAGTACCACAAAAACATGTAATGGTTAGATCATTCATGTGTGGATATATAAAAATCCCCATGAGCTTCATGCTAGGGACATGAAATCACTAGAACATGAATATCTCATTTCATAATTATAATATGTTCATGTAGTGATGAGTTCATGTAGGAAACTTGCGATTACATCATTTTCACAAGTAGAATATCTCATTTCATACACTTAACATGACCATTACACTTAGATTTAGCTCTTAGACATTATTCTCTTATATGATATTATAGATCTCATGCATTTATTATGTATAGGATGAGTAAATGGTCATAAATATTTTGTCTTATGTAAATGAATGTTTTGTTGCTTCTAAAAGTTAGTATATTTATGAATATGAGCCAAATAGCTCAAGAACAAATGTGGATTTATAAAAACAAACTTTTGTAAATTCGGATGGAAAGTGAATTACATTTTGAAAATCTATTCTTTAACTCAAAAACACAATTTCTATGTGAAAAATGAAGAGCTTATGGAATAGGTAACAATAGGAAATGATTTTTGTAAGTTAATGATAGATTTACTAAGAGAAATTTGCTAAACAATAATTTACAAGATCGAAAAATTTGATCTTAAGACAGATGCATGAAATTCATAACTAGGAAAAAAGGATATATAAACACCTACTTTTCAAACTCAAAATGAAAGTTTTGTTAAAGAAATAAAGTCCTTAGGGGATTGGAATAATGGAGCTTTGAATTTTAAAGTATCAAACAAGTTTTCTCAAAGAAATCACTCAAAAACTATTTTTATAAAATTCGGATTTAGGAATGGCTAATATATAAACACTTATTTACAATGTGTAAAATGATGATTTATGTGAAAAATGAAGACCATAAGGAATAGATATGATAAAGAAGTAATTTTAGCAAGAATGAGTAAATTTTATTAAGGAAAATCTCTAAAACAAGTATGGTTGTTCAAGAGCACAAGGTTGAATTCACTAGGTAAGCATTCATGATATCTTGTAAAGTAGAAATTTCAAAAATCTTTTCTAATAGAATTTCATCATGAACATGCATATAGGAAACTCATAAAATTTCATGAGTGTGATTATTAGTTGCATGTATTTTGGCTTGGATAGTAGGATTATCATAATTCATTGCAAAAAACAATTTCGAAAATGGAAATTCGGTTACTGACCAGATCTGTTCGACCTTTTCAAGACCTAAAGTTTTCAAAATTTATATTATATTAGATTAGATAGATCTTTCGAAGTAGATAGGAATAGGTATATAATTTGCAAAATTCGAGTTAAATGATCAAGTTATGGCCATTTTAAGTTGGAATTTCCACCTATGACGGGAATTACGAATTTAATAGTTTTTATGAAATAAAATGGATTAGTTATGAGTTGAAATACTCATTTGGGTATTTCTTTCATATAGGTGACTTGGATCCCGAGGATTCATTACCCCCGGATTACTATTACTAAGAGACCAGCGACCAATGGTCGAGTGAGTATTACTTCCTAATTTCATTCTTGCTTGTGATTGTAGCAAATACTTGCACTAGATCATAAGGCAAAAGATAAAAATGGAATTGTATGATGAGAATTATGGGGGATTATGTATGCTTATTGTTGATTTGAGAAATAGTATTAAGAATATCGCAATTGGGTGATTAACTCATGCTTATTTAGATTATTATAGGAGTGATTGTCTGCCAAATTTGTTGATCACCTAAGAAATTGATATTAATGACTATTCGGTTTGATAAATCAATACGGACATAATCACTTTACGATGGGGATGGAGCATTAGCATATGTTGGTTACTCGTGATTTGTAAACGGCTAAAAGTTGGTTGATCGTGGTCCATAAACAACATAAATGAGTTGGTTGATCATGAAACATAAACGACATAAGTTGGTTATCCGTGATCTAAAATTTTTATTAATTCAACGATAGTACCGCAGTATTCGTTAATCTTCTAACCCCGAATGAAGGGCATAAATCCATTCACATATGATTTCCAGCTGATCATATGATTGTTTGTTCATGTGGTTGATGCATTCCATACAATTGAATAAATAACTTGATTGATTGATTTATATAAATGTCCTTATGGAAGTATTCACTCACTAAGCTAGTGTAGATTATGCCCCCATATTTTTTTTATTGCAGTATCCATATATTTGGTTAAGGCCGAGGCATCCACCGAGCAGTACCGGAAGTAGGAGTTTCCATTAGAAGTTTATGTTCGGTTTTGTGTAGACTTCCATAGGAAACCTTTATTATTTATTGGATGACTGTAAAAGAATTTATTAAGCTTGATACTATTTTTATGGAGAATGCCCCTAGAACTTTTGTAATTAATTATGTGGACTCATGGTTTATATTTTGATACTTGCAGTATGTCAAATTAAACTCTTTATCTCCATTGGTTCATGTATTCTATTATCGTAAATGTATGCTTTGCATCTGTACGAGATTTTGGAACGGTTGTTATAACAATTCCTAAGTCTTGTATAGCTTATGGCGGACTGTTACGTTTAGACTACCCTTTGGGGCGTGACAGTTTAAGTTGGTATCGGAGCATAAGGTTATAAGGCATGACAATAGAACTTAAAAGGCTTAGAAATTCGAGTAACTAAACAATAGGATAAAATGCAGTTAAAAGTTTAAGCTAATTAGAATTCTTTTATTGGTGTAGGTTTCTTTAGGAGAAACGCGGGAAAGGGCAAGAAACTTTGTTAAGAGGCATGGTGAAACTTTTGTGGAATACCGCTTAAGATTGAGGACCTTATGTGAAGACTTTGCTTTAGCCCGAAGGCCTCGGACCATGACTGAAATGTATGGGATGTGGAAAGAAGGTCTTAGATATACACGATGGGTGTTAGTGGTGGACTAGATTAGATATGATCCCATTCGGAAGAGGAGATGGACTATGTTGGAAATGATCTATACAATGGAAAGAATCATGGTGGAATATGGACGTGAGCCGATGTTGAGGGAGGCTACTTTCATCCTGAAAAATGAAAGAAATCCTACCCATCCAGACTTTGGGGTATGGAATAGCATTGGACCCTTGTATGTTTATGCTCATGATGACCTTATGAATCATAGAGAGTGGAACATAGCGGATGCTAGGAGCCACTTCATTTGGTAGGGAGTATACTTGGACATTATACCACCAACTGTAGGGATCCAAACCCCTCATGTCAGTGAAATTAGGATGCAATTACCGATGGAGCCTGTGGAAGGGAATGATGATGATGTGAATAATCATGGGAATGATGAGAATGAGAATGAAAACGAGAACAAGAATAAAAATGATAATGAGAATGAGAATGAAGAAAATGAAGAGGAGGAAGAAGAAGACGAAGAGGATCTAGAGGAAGATCCGAACTGGGCCAATGAAAACGAAGCTAGAACCCCACCGCCCATGATGTTAGAGGAAGAACCCAATGTTGAGAAAAACCCACCAAATATGGATTTTGACCGAGACTTGGAGATTCCCGATTGTGGTGGGGTAGAAGCTGATCTGGATCCAACCATTTGGAAGGATATTTATGAAGTAAATAAACACCCTAAGATGACTAATGAGAGAGTGACCAATGCGACAGTCAACAATCCTATGGAAGTGGAAAATGAGAATGAGGCCATATTAAGGGAAGCCAGAGAGAATGTGGATCGATTTTAGGAGGAATTTGGAAGGGAGTTAGAGATAGAAGAGGTGGTTGAGGATAGACAAAGAGCAAGAGAAGATGATGAGGAGGATGAGAATGAACAAGAAGAATTGACTCGACCCCCTAGGAGGAGAAGATTGACTATGAAGGCTTACCTAAGCCAATTCATTCGTAGGGATGACAGGAGTCCATCTAATGGAGCTTGACTTCCAAGTCCGACCCCTGAAGATTCTGATTGATGAAGAAGAGAGATGGAAGCAAGTTAACCACTATAGTCCAATAGGAAAATTTGTTATGAGCAATATGGGATGCCAATTTGCTCTTAGGTTCTTTAACGTATCTAGTATGGTGTAACTTTTACCTTTTATTGTTATTTCTTTTAATTGGCTATTAGAGTGATGAAAAAGGACTAGTACTAGAATAGCGATATGGCAAGTTTTGTGTACCTAAAAGTAAAAATCTTGATTCATGTAAGACCTCGCTTTCTAATGAAATCCGATGTGTTTTGTTCAAAGGAATAGCTCCATTTCTTAATATAAGCAACAAAGTATTTCGACTAATTAAGGTTTATGTAATAATCATGAAGGATAATAAACAATTTTAGGACGCATGAGCATTATCCCATTCATTGCATCATCACGATTGATTTTAACTTTATGATTCTGTTATGAGCTTTATACTTCCATGTTTTATTTGAAATTATTATTGAAATTTCATGATTTAGAATTCCTATTTTAATCCCTTGTCTTCGGAAAAACTTAGTTGATTTTATAATTCCATGATTTCAAAATTTAGTTTTATAACATAAACTTAAAGCGGAACTATAAACTTACGGAATAATGCAAACAACGATACCTTCTTTAGTTTCACTTCCATAAAAATTTGGAAGTTTATCGTTGTTTTTGAATTTCTTCTTTCATAATTTCTATTTCTCATTTATCTTTAGTTGGTAGTATTGGAATTTCATTAATTTTGTGCGTTTAATATTCTATGCAATATAGCATATATAAAATCAATAAGATTTGGTTTTAGCGACTTTCAACCTTCACTTCACTTGACCTTTTTGAAGAGTTTCAAACTCAACCAACATGACAGATGACTGACAACTCGCCACTTGACTTGACTCAATTTTGAACTGATGACAACTCAATATGACACGACACTGGTACATTTAATTAACAAAGGAAGGTTGTGAAATTCGCTTTCCCATTCTTATGTGAGTATATATATGACATGCACGTATAAAATAAGCAATATTCATACTCATTCCATTCTTAAGTGTATTGTTATTTTATTATTTGCGTAATCATCTTAACAAGGTTGAGATTAAGATGTTTCATTAATTTGGAAAAAATTGGAAATTGTATGTTGACATTTCACACTGGTTATAGCCTTTAGGCGATAATAGTTAAACTTTTGATGTACTTTGTTTTGGTGTGTTTAGGGTAGATGGCATTTGATTTGATTTCTTTTTTTTATATATGTGCTAAATTTTTTACGATCTTATATCTATCCAATCTAAATTAGGTGGGTGACGATTACATAATTTACGGTTATTACTAGCAAACTTGTTCCTTTAATCCTAGCGGTGTAAAAAGAAAATCTAACATCTAAGTGTACGATGGTAACTTGGTATTGAATCGCATCTATGACTATCGCCCTCTTCCATTGTAGCGAATTCCATCTCTTTATGGTTGGCTTCCTCGCAAACCCATTGTCTTTGTAGGTTGTACATACGTACTCCTTGTGGGGGTATTACCGAGTATCTCCCGATCCTGCTGTTATTTCCATTTTTTGTGTTATCCATATTTTCCTTCTTAGAGCATTACTTAGCAATATGTCCTGGTCCTTACAGATTAGCAAGCAAGTGGCAATGATTTTCTTTGGACATGTCAGGACTTTGTGATACGGACTTCTGCAGTAGTAACACTTGTGTTGTAGCTTGGGACACTGTCTTGGTTGGTGTCCCCCTTTGCATTTCCAACATTGGATATTCGGTTTCTTTTTATCCTTCTTTCTACTCGGGTTGATCGATGGTTCGAGCTCATTGACTTTGAGGCTTAAGCTAGGTTCACTTATAGATTCTTCCTCAATTATCATGACATTCCCTTCCGTCCTTCTCCTTTTCTTAGCACCTTCCACAATTCGTGCTCTTTCTACTAATTCTTGGAAATCTTTGATGTCAAACTCTATCAACTTGATACGAAGGTCTTCGTCAAATCCCTCCAAGAATACTTGCCTCTTGAGTTCCTCACTATTCTTATATGATTCAGGGGCATATTGTAACAGCCTATTAAACTCTATTTCATATTGTTCAAGACTACGACCTTCTTGAGAGATACTTAAGAAATCTGCACTATATTGGACTCTCAAGCTTCTAGGGAAAAAGCTCTCCAAGAATTCATGCCTAAATATTTCCCATGTGATTGGAGGTAGCAGCTCCCTACTTTTGGATTCCCACCATATTCTTGCATTGAACCTCAGCATAAAAGTACCATATGTAAGTTGAAGGTGTTGTGGTACTTCAAAAGCATTGAAAGATCGCTCTATTTGTGCTAACCAATCCTCGGCTTCATCCAGTTTTCCGAAAGCTCCGTCAAAATATCGATTGCACCTGATGAACTTTGGCAACATACTCTGATAAGGTTTTGGTGATGGCGGCTCAGCTGGTGCCATTTCAATTGTGGTGTTGGAACTTCTGATGCCGCTTCTTGTGCAGGTACTAGGTGGGCATAGCATGAGCTGTTATACAAAATCCTTTATGAGGTTGTCAAGTTGTTTGATGTTAGCTTGGTCCACTCTTGTTGATTTGGTATTGAGGTCCTTCCTGATTCTCAGGTTCTATAGGGGGTATTTCTGTTCGCGTTGTGCATGAGTCCATCTCCTATTTGTTCTACAGGTTTTATTAAGCTTGTGTGAGATTCTGAACTTTATTAAGTCTTAGACCTTTTTCGGAAAAACATTCAACAAACATGCTAATAGCAATCGAGTACGGAAATGCATAAAAATATATATATATATATATAAAAAAATATTGAAAACTGGATGAAATCAATAAAAAAAAAGGATTCATATCATTAAAACAAATACATGAAAACAAAGGAAGGTATAAATTCTTCCTTTACAAAAGTTCAAAGAAAGGGCAAAACATGATTATAATTTCAAATCATTGCTTAGACAATATTTACATCATCGTTAATCCTTTTATCAAAAGCATTACTCCTATCAATACTTTAAGGCTTTATGAAAGGTTTAGCTTCTCCCTGCTTCGGATTGCTCTTCATTTTGAGCCTATTGATCCCTCGTCTTTATCATCAAGAGCTTCTTCTTTTTCTGTGTCTTAGATGAAGCTCTACATTCTTTCTTGGATGGGTAATCTCATTCGGGGAATGATGGGTCTTCCTATAGACCTTGCGACTTTAAATTTTCATGTATAGAGATCACACATTGCACATATAGCACATTTCTTTAGCATCTCTAGGGTAATTCCTGGTCTTACATGAGCTGCCTGCATACGTAGCATTCTCTCGTTTGGTTGGCAAATGTTGGCACCATGTTTTCCCTTTGCGTAACCAAAATAGATAGTACCATTTTCTTAGGACAATCACGGATTTTGTCTTTGTTTCCACAAAAGTAACACTTGTTCTACAATCGTGGGTAACGTTTGGGGAAATGTCCTTCTTTACATTTCTAACATTCGACCTTAAGGTGACAATCGTTAAGAGTTGGAGTTGTTTATGCTTCTTAGCCTTTGGTTCTAAATTGGCCGTGAAGGAAGGCACTTGAGATACTGGTATTGCTTCGAGTTGGGGCTTTAACTGGAGTGGGTGCAGAAGTCGTGGGTACTTGTTGCATATATGCTCTTATCATCTCTTCTAGACAACTCATGGTGGCCAAGAGTTCTTGAGTTAGATCTTGTGGTGAGGGTGCTCCTTGTTCTTGTTGTTCTTCGAAAGGGATGCTTGATTGTGGCATAACTTCCTTGGGTAGCTTCCTAGAACCAAACGAAGCGGTCGTATTAAATATTTTCTTCAATTCGGGTTTTACACACATGTTATTTATTTTTTAAAGAAAAGAGAAGCGTTACGGGCTTTACCATTCGATAAAAGGGTTAACGTGGCACTTAAATTTATTTACCTAAGGGTCTTATCTTATAAAAGGGTATTACACTTATCTTGTTTTTAATTGGTCTCAGCTAGGAGTTGAATAGGGTTACTATGCTCAAGTTTATTGAAATTGCTAAGTAGGTTTACTTTATTCATTCCATATCTCAATTCTTTGTCTCCTTCATGTTTTCTCTATATTGTTCTGCTATGTTCTATCTCCAAGTCATTTCTACCTTTCTCAATCTTGGGTCAACATTCTAGGGTAAATCCGTTTTAAGTTATACTTCCATTTCATATCTTCCTAAATATCCTCCAATTCTTGTATAAGTATTTCCTGCCTTCTTCTAATATTCTCTAAGATAGAGTTCTATTCTTAGACATAAGATCAAATCTTATCACTCTAACTTTCTACTCTTCTTTTTCTTAATTCCTAAAACCTTGTTACTCTGATACCAACTTAAACTGTCATGCCCCGATGGTACCCTAAACGTGCAGTTCGTCATACACAATACTAAAGCCTAGGAATGACTACCTCAGTCACACAAAGCTTCCATATCATGTACAAGGCGTACATCATAACCAAGAGAACGCATCGGAGTAGCACAATTTATATTGACAATAATTAAGTAACAAGATAAAGAGAATACTTATCATAAAACATAAACATATTAAATTACAATTTTTATGGGCATATCCCTCTATTGTCTTCAAATGAATATACATCTTAGAATTTTCAAATCACTAACATAGAATACATTACATATAAAGATCATTATAAAATAACTTCATCTTATGTTTCCATTGCCTTCATAAAAGCTTAACATCCTTCAACGACTTCTTAACGTCATGCTCAATTTAAGCCATGGGTATACAAGTTTCATCAAAATCTATAGGGGTATAAGCTACAACTAGCTTAGTGAGATATTCCTTTTCATTCGCACCATGTTTTCAAGCAAGTTCATTTAAATTTTCACACATATGCTATGTGTACAATGCAACAATCACGTGATTACGCAAATATATATAGTTATCCGAAAACGATATATAAAACGGATTTACCCCTCCGTATTGAAGGTTAGGGAATCGGTGATGAAGATCCTCGATCTTCTACTACTAGTCCTCAGGTCCCCACCCAAAGCATTCAGTTGGCTCGGCTCCGAACCTATAGTCACATTCCTCGGGTGATTTGGATTCTCTCAAAAGGAATATGGCCTGTGTCACAGCACGATAACAGCCAATCCAACTCTACGCATAGGAGTAGCAGCCTTCCAAAAGAGATGTGACTCGATGGATGCTATGCGTAAGCATTTTATTTTTCTTAAGCCAAACCTTATTAAAGTTTATTTGGGGGTAATCAATCAATTTAGCAAATAATAAGCAATTATACAAGTAAGTATACAAAATTACTTAAACAGACAGTTTGAAGTTGCAATATTCTTAATTCTCATTTCACACATAAACATAGAATCACACATAACCTTGAATTCCACAAATATATATCCATTTTTATCTTTTCTTAGTATACTAATGCTACTACTTTACAAGCACAAGCAAGGTAACGAAATTAAGAGGAATAACTCACTCGTCCATTTCACGATCTTCTTAGTCGTAGTAATCCTCAGGAAGGGTAATCTCGTATCCTTCGTCACCTAGACAAAAGAAATACCCGAGATGAGTATTTCATAGAAATTCTACTTAAACTTTCTAATTCTATTTCACTATGTTCGTCAAATTCGTATAGAATGAAATTCTAATTTAAAATCTCCATAACTTGCTTATTTTAACTCGGAATTTCGCATATAATATACCATTTTCTACCTATTTGAAAAGATCTATCCATTCCTAAGGTTATCTTTGTCATATAAGGTCATTTGGGTTCCCAAAACATTATGTATAGATTTAAAATGAATATTTTTTTTGCAAAACATTTTTCTAACTCAACTTCATTCAAAAATCCTTTAGTAAAAATATAGATATATATATATATATACACACACATAATTGATAAATCCTTTGAGTATATAAATAAACTCACTTTATATGCAAAAATTCTAATGGTAGTGTCTCAATAATTTATTTCATAAAACAATTCTTTTTAAAGTATCAAAACTTATATTGATAAATTTCTTTTCAAGTATTTAGAAGAGACTTTATATTTTCAAAGGTTATTATAAATGAGTATATTCTTATTTTATTTTCTTCATTCTTTTTCCAAAAACAAGTAAATTTTCCTTTAACCTTAGTCTTTCATAAAAGTTCAAATTTATCAAAAATGTATTAAGTCGTTGAAAACCTATTTATAAATTTGAATTTAGAATGGTTTTAGAAAATTAGTCTTTTCTTCATATATTCCTTATTTAAAATACAAGTTCTTGTTTTTCAAAATTTGATATTTTATTTCCTCTATTTTATTTGGAAAGAATCCTTTTCATTGATAAAAATCCTTTGGTTTTGATCTTATCATACTTTGTATTCTTTGGAAATAAGTTCCTTCTTTAGAAACTTGAAAATCATTATTTTTCTAAGTGGGTTTATAACTTTATGAGTTGGTTTTATCTTAACTTTGAAAACTAGTTTGTTCCTTGGTTTTGTCATGGAGTTGAAAAGAGTTTAATCTTTAAGCTTTTTGTGATAACTTTGAAAACTTAACAAATTATTTTACTAAAACTTGGGTTACCATAATATACAAAGAAAGTATTTATTTCTTATATTTCCTTGGTAAGCTATCTTTGTTATTTAGGAAAACGTTGAGAAAACTCTATTACTATGTTGTTGATAATAACTCCATTATTTTGTGATAAGCCACATAATAGAAAATTTAGTTTTAAGTTCCTTTAATAAAGTAAAATTCTACTTTTAAATTAGTTGAGACAGTAGCATTATGTAGATGCAAGTATTATGAGCATATAAAATAATAAGAACATGAGAAAATACTAGAAGCAAAATAATAAAAATATCAAGTATTGGGAACCTTAGCTTTATCAAGGTATCACGGTCAAGTATTGGGAGCCTTAGCTTCATCAAGGCATCTTAGGACTAAGAATAGACTAATCCTAAAAGAATAAAAAAAATAAATAAAGGTTGTTTTGACTTTATATGGACAAGTCTAAGACTAGAAAGACTAGTCTTAAAGAAATAGCATGAAATAAATAAATTGCAAAACATGAAATTAAATAAATAACAAGTGAGCTTATATGCTATAAAGATTATATATAAATACATAACAACATAATAAAATAGGAAGTTCATTGCAAGAACAAAACATGAACATGTTGTTGCTTTTACTACTCATATGAGTTTCAAAACAACACCATAGTCATGTTCAGTTACATGACATGGGTAAATAAATGGTTGGAAGAAGTTTACCTAAAGTATTTATGTGGTATGAAGATGGTAGATGAAAGGGGTATTATGTGAGTAGTGATATGTGGTAGAAAGTTTGTGTATAAGGAATGATTTTTGTGAAGAATTGATTTAAGGAAGTTTTGGTAGAGAGAACTCTTGAAGAGAGGATTTGTGGAGAGATTTTGAGAGAGTTTTGGTAGTGAAATGAATTGTGTGAAAGAATGAAGGAGGAAAGAGATACTTATAGAATTTTGGAGTGAAAATTAGACGTAATCAAATTAATTGAAAAAGAAAATAAATGGAGAGTGAAGAGAGAGGGAAGTGGACGGCAATTGAAGGGGAAGAGAGAGAAATTTGATAAAAAAATAAATTTAGAAGAAAAGTGTAAGAGAAGTTTAGTAATATGTGGTGTAGAATTTTATAGCAAAAGAAAATTGTAAGAAATAGGTATGTAGGTGTAAGAATAGATAGTAAGAAAAAGTAGAGATAGAGGAATAGTAATAAATAGTAGAAAAGTACTATGAATAGTAAATTAGACAATTAAAATACCGTAGTAATAAAAATATGCGTATAATTGCGATATCTATAATTTTTAGCCATCGAAAAATTCTAAAACTAATATTTTTGAAAGCCTTATATTTTTACTAGTCTATTGGTATTAACGGTATATTTTTGCCATCCGATGTACCAGGGCACGGTTTTTGAAAACTGATCCTGTTCGGATCTAAGGACACTAGAAATTTGCGAATATGATATTTTTAAGCTTCCCTATATTATTACGAACTATTATCAACAATTATTTTCATTTTGTTGTTTAGGGTTTAAGAGCGCGGAATTACCGGATCTTAAACACTATGGTTTGTTTGTAAGCTTTGTTGACTTTTAGGGTTCTGGTTTGACTTCCAGTTTTGTTGAGTTATTAATTTGGAGTTTTGACCGTATTATATTTTTAGTTCGATATCTATGGTTTATCTTTTTTTATTTATGAGTATTTAATAGTTTTCAGTTCTTGGGATCGTTTAACCGATTCTAGATTATGAGTTGACTCAGTTTGACTTTTGGCGAAAATTAAAATTTCTGATTCCAAAATTCACCAAGGGTTTTAAGATCTTAGCATTTCGTTGTCGAGCGTTATTTGAATATATCGTTTTGATTTGCGTTTTAGGAATCAGGTAGATGATTTGATTGACGTACGGATGTTGATTCATCCGATAGTTGGATTTTATATTTTGTTTCGAGGGTTCTTATTTTCTCAAGACTAAGAATTTTCGTGTTTCACCTGATTTAGAATTTGGTTTAAACTTGGATCGATTGTCGAGATTTCAATTTTTGATATTAGACTTCTAGGATTATTTTTTATAAATTATGAAAATTTCAGGGGTTTACACACTAACAATTTGAGACCTAACCTATGAACCCAGATATGACATGATTGTAAAAAGGTTTGGGTAAGCAAAATTCAACATGAATAATAAACAGTCTAACCTGGAAACGAATTAAGATATCATGTTATTGTTTCATATTCTTGTTTTGTTAAAATTTAATATTATTATAGATAATTAAATTGCAAAATGAAAAATTATTCACATAAGAAACAAAAATATATTTGCATAGCATGTTATTATATACAAAATAGGGTTAATGTCAAAAATGGTACCTAAACTTTTATATAAAGTTCAATTAGATACCTGTAATTTAGTTTTGAACGATTTGGTACAAGAACTCTCATAAAAAGTTCAATCAGCCACTTGAAGTTTGGTTTTGACTTTTTGGTACCTAAAAGAAGTTTTCACGTATATTTTTCCTACTTAATTAAACTTACTCAAGTAGGAAAAATGTATCTCAAAATTTGTTTTAGGGACCAAAATTGTCAAAACAAAACTTCAAGTAAGAAAAATATCTACGAAAACTTGTTTTATGTACCAAATTGTTCAAAACCGAACTTTAGCTATCTAAATAAATTTTTTTTCAAAAGTGTAGGTACCATTTTTGACATTATCTCTACAAAATATACATATAACATATATAAAATGTAAATCTTATTTAAAAAATAAAATATATATAATGTATATATTAATATAGTAGATTTATTTGCTACATGCATAACATATATACATATATATACATAACATAGATAACATATAGCATGTGGATTAGATATTTATAATAAATATATGCATAAGTATAACATACACGTATCTACTAAAGGGTTAATATTCTAAATAGTACTTGAACTTTGATAAAATATATAATTAGGTACCTAATATTTGAAATTGATAAATTTAATACTTGAAAAAAAATTTCGTGCATATTAATAGCACCTTTATCAAATTGGTTAACATTGTCATCTTACATGATATTTTTAACCATTATGACAGAATTGATCAATTTCATAGTTCAGGTACTTAATTACATATTTGGACAAGGTCCAACTACTATTCACAACATTTAACCTATAATAAAATTCATAGGTCATAAATATGTAGTTTATATGTTATATAAAAATTATTCATATAATATATTATATAAATATTTATATTAAAATAGAGATTGTATAAAGAACATTTATAAAGTGTATAAATTATATATAACACATAGGTTAAAGTCACGAATGGTACATAAATTTTGGCAAAATATACAATTAAGTGCTTAAACTTTTAAATTAATAAATTTAGTGCCATAACTATGAAATTGATCAATTTGACAATTGAAAAAACTTTTCATGCATGCCAATAATACATTTATCAAGATCTTTTATTCAAAGTTTTTCAAGTACTAAATTAATCAATTTCAAAATCTAGGCATTTTATTGCATATTTTGTCAAAGTTTAGATACTATTTGTGACATTAATCTTATAATACATATACATAACTTATTAAATACATATAAAATATAAATTACAAATAACATATATCACATTGATATATATAATATAATCTACTACATAAATATAATATGTCAATTATCATATATATAGCAAATATTCATAGGTATACGTGTGCATATATATTCATACTTATCTATACTATACATAGATAAGATCTATAGGTTACTGATGCATAATTTTTTATGTCATATATGTGTGTGTGTGTGTGTGTGTGTGTGTTATAATTCATTTGTTACATGAAATGAATGTGCTATATATATATATTTATGTTTGTTATAATGTAGATTATATATTATATAATATTTAAATATATACTAATATATATTATATATCTACATTAAACTATAGATTTTATATATAACATTTATAATTTGTAAAAAATAAATAAATAAATATACAACTTAAGGAGTATATATGAACAATTATAGTTGTGGCTCTTGAAATAGCCATGAATTTCCCAATTTATATTTTATAAATGTGTTATTGAAATTATATATGATTTTGAAATGTGATAAATGTGATTCATGTTGATGCATGAAATATGAGTTGCGTTGTTGTGTTAAAAATAATTAAATACCTTAGAATGGTTAAATATTGGGTTCATAAATTGTAAGTGCATTAAAATGTGTGAAATATGATTAGAACAAGTTAAATTATGCATGTATTTAAGCCTACAATTAGCAAAAAATTTCAGTTACAAAGTAAGTCCAATACTACCTTTAATTAGCCAAGATACAAGCTCATTAATTAGCCAAGCCAATTAAAGGCCTTAATTTGGCAGCCACTAAGGTCAAGAAATGGATAAATATCAACTTCTAAAAGTATAAGCCCGGAAAATTTCAGTAAATAATTCAAAGATAAACTTCGAAAATAAACCCTAAAAATCACTCCAAATTAAAACCGAATTTCGACAAGTCCTAAATCACGAACGAATCTAGAAATTTCTTAATCTTGAGAAAATGAAAATCCTTAAAAATAAAATAAGAACTCAATAGTCTTCAAATTCAAAACCACGACGTACAAAAATTTCCATATTAAACTTCGACTTATAAAATCGGGTAATATAAAGCCCAAAAACAAATTATTAAAAAGTAAATAATGATTAATCCTCGGAAATAAAACTCAATTCAAGAATTTCGAAAAAGTTAAAAGATATTAAATAGTTGTAAAAAAAATTTAAGATAAATTTCTCAAATTAAATATATTGCATAAACATAAAATATTAGTTTCCAAATTGGCAAGGATCTAAACCGAAAAATCACCAGCAACTCTAAGTGGTATACAATAGTTTAAGTTTGGCAATCTAGCGCCCCTAACCCTAGAGGCCGAGATGTAGTTTAAATATGTAGAATAGCTCCTAGTAATATAAGTTTGTTTAAAAATATCATATTGGTAAATTTTTGATCTATTTCGAACCCGTTAGATTACAAACTTCGAAAAGCGTGTCCCGGGGCTCGAGATATCAAAAATATATCAATAGTATCGTTAGACTCGAAATTTCATAAGATTTCCAAATATATCAGTTATATAATTTTTCGGGTTATAAAAGTTACAGTTATAACTTTTTTATCGTGTTTCCATCATTACCAGTAATTGATTAGTCTTTTGCACTATTCATTTTATTTCATTATGTAATTTTATTATTCTTATAAAGTCTTATATTTTTAGATAAATATTTTATATATTATAGAATTTTTTTTTCTAAAATTTAGTTAGTTCGGGCTTTTATGGGATCAGATTTTGTTTAAGACCCAATACTGAAAATAAAATAAATTAATTAAATAATTAAAAACTATTTTAAACATATTTATATTTTCATAAAATAATTTTTCTAGAATTTTTCAGGTTATAAAAATATCATTTATAGCCCCTATTCGCATATTTTGATCATACCGGTAACATATTTGTTAAAATACTAAAATAATTCAAATAATTATTTAATTTTAATTATGAAAAATCTGCTACAAATATTTGAAATAAATTTTATAATTTTATTTTATTTTATTAAGAAAGTACTTTTACAACCCATACTTTCAAGTACACCTTACACATATCACTTCCTTTTCACTTCAATCTTTCTATACATTATCCCACACTTCATGGCAGATTTTTCCCCTACTTTATGGCTGTCATTGTCCTTTATTTACTCCATTTTGACTAAATTAATTATATTCTACTCCTTCTTAAGAAAGCTACATTACACATTTATTACACAATTCAAATTCAAGTCAAATTTCAACAAAATTCACTCTCTCTCCTCTCCATCTTTCAAGATCTATTTTATTTTCAACAAAAATCATTTTTGAAAATTCGGATGAACATGGAACCCTATTTAGAAAAGTTGTTTTCAACTTCAAAATGTGTACTTTTCCATTTAAAATGAAGGGCTTAGGGTATAGATAACATAAATGAAAGATTTTGTTGAGCAAAATCTAGATCTATGAGTTTAAAGTTTATTATCATGGGTTTTATTTAGATGTATGTTCATATTATGTGTAGATCTTAGATTTGAACTTGAACAAAAATTTTGAAATTCGTATTTTAGCAAGACCTCCATTTAAAAACCACTTTCCAAGTATCAAACTGTAATTTTTACTTAAGATAATGAAGGCTTAATATATGCATATCATCAAGACTTCTTTTTACAAGAATCAAAAGTGATTTTCAAAATAAAAATTCTATTTTCGGATTTTGGCCAAGGCATATTTTAAAAACATGTTTTCCAACTTAAAAATGAAGTTTTTATTTAAGAAATGAAAGGTTCTTAAGATATGATATGTAAGGAATGGATTTTCATAAGTTTAGATAGGTTTTATCAAAAGATATGTCCAAAAAAATGAATTTTGTAAATTCGGTTCCCAACCAAGACCAATTTTAAAACCCACATATCAACTCAAAAACTCATGTTTTATGTGAAAAATGAAGGGTATAGGTAATAGGTATTAAGGGTGGGCAAAAAAACCGATTGAACCGAACCAATCCATAACCGAACCAATCCAAGCAGAAAATATGGTTTTTTCATGGTTTGGTTTGAAAATTTTCAAATCCGAACCAATCTGTAAATTTATGGTTTGGATTGAAAGATAAACCAACCCAATCCGTAAAACTGAACCAAACCGTTTTAGAAAAATATAATAATATTTTACTATATGTTTATATGATTTCATTTGATATTTATTATTTGGTGAACATTAATTAAAATCAACTTGTTCTTTTAAAATTTTTTTAAGCTCATGATATGTAATTTTTTGTTGATGATGAGCTATTGTTTTTTTTTTAATAACTTTTAACTTTGTAAAGTATGAAATTTATTTATTCAGTTATAAACTTTCATTATGTATTAATTGTTTAATATATCTTATCAACTAGTCATTTTATTCATTGATGAATTTTATTGATAGATGATTTTTTATTTTAGCTAAATTATTGGTAGATAATTGACATGATGGTTATATTAAAAATCATAAATTATGACTTACTATGTATTGGTTAGTGAATGTATTTTATTGGTGGATAATTGATTTTATAGAGAACTATAGATTAAAAATATGATGAATTTATAAAATATTTTGTTGTAATTTATAATATCAACTTTGTAAAATGATATAAATATTTAAGAATCTACACAAATGTAAAAAAAACTAGAACAAGAAAAATTTTTAGTTAGAATTTTGCTTTAAACCGTAATCCAAATCGAACCAAACCGTTATTTAATGGTTTAAAAAATTTATAATCCGAACCAAACCGTTACTTAATGGTTTGGTTTGGGATGGAAAAAAAACCAAACCGTAAATTATAGTTTGGTTTGGTTTTAGGAAAAATCGAACCAAACCGATCCGTGCCCACCCCTAATAGGTATCATTAAGTGGTGATTTTTACAAGTTGAAACGAGTTTGGATATGAGTAATGTGTAAAACAAAAAGTAGAATCAAGATGGAAAATTTTGAGTTAGTAATCAATTTATGATATTCGTAATTTTGAATGAAGGCCATAAGAACACCTATTATCCAAGCTCAAAATGAAAGTTTTATGTAATGAATGGAGTCCTAAAGTAATAGGTACCATAAGGTCTTAATTTTTATTGCATTAAACAAGTTTTTCCCAAAGGAATCATTCAAAAAAGTGGATTTTCTAAAATTCGGATTTTTGAGTAAATCATATTGGAAAACATATTTGAAAAGTGTAAAATGCAAATTTTTGTATAAGAATGAAGTCCTTAGTGGTTATGTATGATTAAACCCTAATTTTCTAAATATCAAATGATTTTTACTTAAAGGAATCACTCAAAAATCAATTTTTACCAAATTCGGATTTTTGAATCAACCCTACTTGAAAACATGTTTACAAAGTGTAAAATGGAAATTTTTATGTAGAAATGAAGGTCATAAGTAGTATATATAATGAAGACTCAATTTTAACAAAAATAATTATATTTTCTTAAGTAACAAATCCAAAACAAATGGAAATGATCAAAGTTAGAAAACTAGATTTTTCATAAGTAGTTGTTATTATGGTCTTGCAAAATAAAAAGTTATAAAATTTCCTTTTAGCAAAAATCATCAAGATCATGCATACATTAAGCCCATCTCATGTCATTCATGTTAGGCAATCACTCATATTGCATGTATAGCTAATTTATATAGTAGAAACATTACAAACATGTACAAAACTATTTTTCAGAATCGGAAACAGTTACTGATCGGATCTGATCCCTCTGTTCCAAGACCTAAATGTTTTCAAAACTTAAAAATAATATTAGAATTAGATAGATCTTTCGAAGTAGATAGAAATCGACATATAATTTGGGAGATTCCGACTTAAAATGACCAAGTTATAGCCGTTTTAAGTTGGAATTCCCACTTAGGACGAGAATTACGAATTTGATAGTTCGTATAAGATCGTTTGGATTAGTTTGAGTTGAAATACTTATTAGAGTATTTCTTCCTTTTAGGTGATCCCAGATTCGATGACTCCCTACCATCGGATTACTATTACTAAAAGACCGGTGATCCAATGGCTGAGTGAGTTTTTTCCTTATTTTGTTACCTTGTTTGTGCTTGTAGTTAGTCGCATTAGAATTATAGGAACAAGATAAAAATCAATATGAATGGAGATGGGATATATGATGAGACTGTGATGAATGTATGCTAAAGAATACTAAAGCATATCGAAACCACGATTCGATTAGATAACTACACTGTTCATATTATTTCTGTTATGTGTGTGATATTGGTTGGTCACTCTAAAGAATGTATGAATATTTTGACCTAAGCAAAAATTAAATTGGTTATGCATCGCATCGGACATATTGCATTGGTAGCATGCTACTCCTACGCAGGTCGATCGGTATGGTCTGAGGACTCATTGGGATGACGAACTCGGTATCAGAGCTCATTTAGGGGTACTAAGGCGCATGTGGATGCATTCCTTGGATGAGCCTAGCCGAGTCAAGTGCTCAGAGCCGAGGGCTTGGGGACTAGATGCGATCGTGTAGACTTCAATACCATTCCTAACCCAAGATACGGAGGACGTAAATCCGTTCTGTGTGTGGGTTCCGGATACCCATATATAATTGTTTGCACATGTGTTTGTTCATGCATAGCATATGGTTAATTATAACATTGCTTGTTATGGTACAGAATTAGAGGAATTCACACTAAGCTAGTGTAGCTTATACCCCAATAGTTGTTTAAATGAACAGGTTATCGCAAGAATGCTAAGTGGGGACCGATATGGTTGGAGCCGAACATGACTTCGGGAGTTCGGCAAAGAATAAGAATGTTTGAAGTTATCTGCTAGTTTTATGATTTGCCTTGTAATAGTTCATGTAGGGAAGTCTGTGGATGAATGTAATTGAAGTTGAATGATTTGTATTTGAAATATAGCGATTTGTATATGAAGTATAATGATTTGTTTCTGGAGTATAGTGAATTGAAATTCCTTTACATTGTTACTCAAGTTATATCAACATAAAATGTATCATTCCGATGTGTCTCCTCTATGTGTTAAACGCCTTGTACATAGTATGGAAGCCTCCATGTGACTTGGGTGGTCATTCTTAGGCTTCAATATTATGTACGACGGACTGCCACATTTAGGGTACCTTTCGAAGCGTGACAAAAAGTGCAAAATTCGTCCAAAATTTTCATACTAACATAACACACTTCAAAAAGCTTCAAAACCCCATTTTTCCTTTCCCAAAAGCTCTCCCATGGCCATATATAATTAGACCCTTCAACTTCCACAAATTAAACCCTCAAAGGCTTGTGACAAGACTCCCAAACCAAAGCACAAAGTTCTTATGGTAATTGTGTTTCTCTTGCTTTATGTGTACTTAAGTTGTGCTTTTATTAGAATAGGGTTTATATGCTAAATAGTGATAGGATTATTTTTATATTTTGATGGTAGTTTGAGTAGTGTTATGTTGCTAGAGGAGTTTGTAGTATGTGTTTTATATGAATTTGGAAGTGTTGGGATGGTTGTGTTAGGATGACAAACGGTTGAGTAGTGGAATGGGCATATGGAGTTGAAATGTAAAATTGTATTTGATGTTGTAGTTGAGTGATTGATGGATTGAAGAGGAGTTAGTGTTTGTTGAATGGTGTTAAGAACATATAACAAGCTTTGGGAAGCTTAGAATGAGTTTGGAGGATTTTTGAATGCGTAAATTTTACAAAGAAAACAGGGGAATTCGTGAAAATCACGTAACTTTGTTCTAGGGGTCTATGCCGGCAACTAGGCTGCTGGCGTAGGAGCCCACACTATTGGCGTACTTGGAAACGCTGTTAGTGTTGAGGGTATCCATGAGCTTGGATCATCCCCCTTGAACTCTCGAAAATTTTGGAAAATTAGAGTTATAGTCTATATTGGCTTAAAGCTGCCGGCATAGACCACAACGCGGCCAGCGTTTGTTGAATGCTGCCAATGATGGCAAGCGTGGAGTTTTTAGTGCAGTTTACACTGGACCAACACTGCTAGTGTTGAAGGCCGGTGTATCCCCTGCAGTTTCCATTTTCAAAAACTTTCTCCAATATTTTCCAAAGCTTGATATATAATCAATTGAATATTTATTGAGTATTGTATGATGTTTAAATGCTCTGTTATGATCTTGTGAAGATTTATTTGAAATTCTTTCATTGGTTATGTTTGAAACTAGTTGAGTTGTGCTTGAACTAAGTAAGAAATTCAATATTATCTTTGTACAGTGATATATACCTCGCTCAACTAACCCTATTAATTCCTACACTAACTCAAATATGTAGTAACTTGCTTGATTCTTTGTTAGGATAGGCATCCTTTAAAGTTACTTTAATCTAAGAAAATTTAATAATTGCTTGAATGAATGTCTTTTATACCGTTGAATCTGGTTCGAAGAGCGGTACCTTACTCAGATTGGGGGGATAGTAATTTTAGGCGCTTAGACCAACATTGTCATTTTGAAATGACTTTCATAAGTGGTTTAGTAGGTAATTGATAGAGTATTCGGTATCGGTATAACACTTGCATATTCTTGAAAGGATGTAATATAATTTAATTCAATGTTTATGGGAACACTTGAATTAGGTGATATTATGGATTGAGTTAAGTAAAGTCGAGAAACGGTTGAGAACGCTAAATGTGTAAACCCTGGTAATTCTCAGTAGCTAGAAAACCCCGGGAGTTGGAAGCGAAACCCTAATCCGATCAGATTGAGTTTAGTAAATGAAGCCTAGGAACCCTAAATCTGGCTTTCCTTCGGTTTCATAGTAAAATAAATACTATGGGGTAAATGAATTCGAATTGTTGTTCCAAAGTACATTTCAAACCTTTGAAAGTTTTAAATTCGGGAATTTTTCAATTCCGGGCCTTCCCGAGCCCAAATATGGAAAAGCGTGCCCCAGGCCACGGATTCAGAATAATGTTCTGGAATATTCATTAGAACCGTAATTTTATAAGGATTCCAAAAATATCAATTTCATAATTTTCCGAGCTATAAAAATTACAGTTATAGCTTTTCCCGTGTTTTCGGAACAACCGGTAAAGTAGATGTCTTGTCTACTATTCACAAGTACAACCTACACTACACACTACCCATACCCTATTCTTACATCCTTACAACTACTCATTTCAATTTTCTTTTCCAAGAAATTTTGTCTTTAAATCAATTATCACATTTATTACATTTTCATTTACTAAATTACAAAAAAATCAAATTTCAAACACACACACACATCCACAAGGATGTGGCCGGCGCCCTCCCTCTTGCTCCCCTCTCCATTGAGCTATTTTCACTTCTTTTTAATTAACTAAACCCTAATTCCCTTAGTATATATACTAAATGTTCTCTCTCTCTCTTCATTTCTTCTCATTTTAACTTTTGAAAAAGAGAAAAACTCTCTTTTCTTTTCCCCTTTGTGCCGTGAGTTTCTTCCCCTCCCCATCCTCACTTTCCAACTTTGTTTCCTCTTCTTTCCTTCTTCAAGACCTCTTTGGTATGTATATTTAGGCTTTGTTCATCCTAAATCTTGTTATGGCAAGAGTATTCTTGTGTGTTTTCTCATCTAAATCCTAATGAGCATGAGCAAGGGACATGAAAACACTACTACAAGAATCTCAAGCCATCTCAAGAAGTGGATCTAATGTTTAGATGAGCTTATGTTAAAATATCAACTTGTTCATGCATGTAAAGTAGAGATCTTGCACATATATTGTTGTTCATGCCATGAGATCCATGCTTTATATATCATATGTAGTAGATCTAAGGTTTAGACATTCACAACTTCATGTACATGCATGATCATAGGTTCATTTTGTTTTATATGCTTTGATGATCATAAGAACGAAGTCTTGTTCATGTATAGAGATGTTAGATAGTATATCTCCACATATAGATGGCAAGAACATTGAAAAAGGAAGGGCTTTGTTAAATATGAAAAGTTGAAAATTCGGATGAAATGGAAACCCTACCTTAAAGACCCCCAAAATCAACTTTAAACTCATATTTCATAAGAAAAATGGAGGGTATGTGTAATAGACATGTTAAAGGAATTATTTTCATGAGTTTAGATGAGTTTAGGCATAATAAAAAAAGGAAAACAAGAGGTGAAGTTAGAAGGAAAAATGTTGACTTTAGATGTGTAGTCAAATTCGTAATTTTGGGTAATGCCTAAATAAACACTTAGTATTTAAGTCTAAAATGGATGTTTTATAAGCTAAATGAAGTCCTTAGATGATGTATACATTGAAGCTCCAATTTTTAATGCATTAGACAAGATTTCCCTTAAGAAAAATGTAAAAAAGGAAATTTAGAAAATTCGGATTTTTACAAAAAACTAATTCAAATACATGTTTACCAAATGAAAAATGGGAATTTTTATGCATGAATGGAGGCCATGGCTAATATAGACTTTGAGGACCTATTTTAGTTGAATAATAGGTAGATTACAAGATTAAGAACCAAAGAAACCCTAAGGAGTATAATATGGAAGGATTGCTTCCTAGAATTAGTCCTTATGAGAATTTCCTCAATACTTAAAAGTTCATGTGAGTTATTACCACAAAAGTTATCATGACCATGTATACATTAGGTCTATCACATGGCATCTATATTAGAAATTCATTCCCATATCATTCATGCATGAATCATCATCTAGGAATACTTTTCATCAAAAGCAAAGCAAATTTTCGAGATTGGATCAATTGCGGAACAGAACTGATCCCACTGTTCCATGGCCTTACTATTTTCAAAACTTGAAAATAATACTTGGAATATATAGATCTTTCGAAGTATATAGAGATCGATATAAAATTTGCGAAATTCCGAGTTAAAATGACCAAGTTATGGCCGTTTTAAGTCAGAACTTCCGCAAATAGCGAGAAATCCGAATTCAACTAGTCTAGATGTATAGTTTGATTTAGTTACATGATGAGAATCTCATTAGGATTATTCTTGCTTGGTAGGTGATCCCGAGCAGGACGACTCTCTACCTCCCGACTATTATTATTAAGAAGTTGGCGTCCAATGGCCGAGTGAGTTTACTTCTACTCTCAATTAATGCTTGTGATTGTAATGTAGTGGCACTAGTGATGTAGGCAAAGGTAAAAGAAATTGTACAAGCATGATGGGGTATATGGGAATTATTTATGTTGTTGATTGTTGATATGTGGAATGGAGCTTAAGGTATATCGAAATCGGGTGTTAAGATATTGACTGCTTTACTAGAATCTTATGATGAATGTCTGCGACTACTTGTTGGTCACTTAAAAGAATTGAATTAATGACTATTCGACTCCGACTATAAATTGAATTCATTCATGTCACGATGGGGTTGGAGCATTCGCATTGTTGGTTAATCGTGATCCATAAAACGACTTGTTGGTTAATCGTGATCCATAAAACGAATTATTATTAGTTGACCGTGAGCTTAAACGGTGTCGTACCGCAGGATTCGTTAATCTGCTAACCCGGGATGGAGGGCGTAAGTCCATCCGCATATGATTTCCGGTTGGTCATATGTTTGCTGAATTCATTTGTTTGATGCATACATTCGCCTGAATAATTACTTGTTTGACTGAAATATGTTTAATTGCGTTATGGAAGTATTACTCACTAAGCTAGTTAGCTTACGCCCCTATAGTTTCTATCTTTTGCAGCATGAGTTTATATGGCTTAGGCCAAGACAAGCCACAGCGCAGGTACCGGAGATAGGAGTTTCCTATAGAAGTTTAATTCATTCCTTTTTGTATAGACTTCCATTGGAAACTAAGGACTCTGGATGACTGTAATAGACTGTTATTCTTTTGCGGGGGAATGCCCCTTAGATCTTGTAAACTTTAAAATCTATGCGTTTTGATTTATTATCTATGGCTAATGAATGCCTTGTTAAACTGTTTAACTCCATTTGTTGAAGTATTCTATTGTCGTAAAGGAACGCTTTACATCTACTTAAGACTTCCGAAGGCCCCGGATAGGGAACTCGAGAGTCTTACTTAGTATGTGGCGGGCTGTTACGTTTAGGATACCCTACGGGGCGTGACAAAATGAGATTACTTTTTCGTTTTAGATAAAATTATCTAGGAGATATGAGTATCCGAGCTACTTATATCAACCCCCAAGCATCGTGATAGTTACTCAGGTTCCCCTAGAAATCCCTGTTGTTCGGAGTTTGAATACTCTGGTATTGTTTGGTTAATTAAAGATTAACTAATAATTTAATAACTATTGCATTTGCATTTAGTTTAGGCATGTGTGGATCACTTCGCATTTGTATTCATTACTTGTGTACTGGGCCATTGGCTCATATTTTATCTATTTCAAGTGATGATCAAGATGAGTTTTACACGAATATGGGTTATGGTACCAACTTTGAGGATTTCCTAGATGACTTGGAGGACTAGATATGACCATGGACCATGATGGAATTCCTATTTTGTAATAGATTAGTCATGGTGTCTTTTGATATTTGTATTTAATATTATAGATTGAATTATCTTTTGTGGCTTTTGTAAACCTCCAGAGCTTTGTGATTGGTTTAGCTTAAACCTTAATCGGAAGGTCAACTGCAAACCCTAAAGTCAACAAAACCCTAGTTAGACGTAATGGTTTAAGTCCGGCAATCCTATGTTCACAACCCTAAGAAAGTAAGTAAGATTTTAGTATGTAGAATCGTTCATAATAACATAAGGAAGCTTAAAAAGATCAAATTAGTAAAACTGCAAATCATTTTGAATCTGAATGGATATAGTTCTTGAAAAACATGTCTCGGGGCTCGGAATAGTAAAAATATTCTGGATATACCATTAGACTCGTAAAAATACAAGGTTTTCAAAAATATCAGTTTTATAATTTTTCGGTAAGTGAAAATAACAGATATCGTAATTATACGCGTATTATCTTACTACCGGTATTTTATTAGTCATATCTACTTTATATTACACTATTCATTACTATTCTACACTATTCTTTTATCTCTACTTTTTCTAACATCTACTCTTACAATACCATAACCTATTATCTTTACTTTTTACATTTTCTATAATTTTATTTCACACCTATTTTACTTATTATTATATTTAATCAATAAAAATAAAAAAAATAAAACTCTCCTCTCCCTCTCTCTTGTGAAGGCCAGCGCACCCCCCTCTTCTGTCCTACTCATTTTCTTTTAATTTTTTTTATTTAAAACACACAAAATTCACTCCTCATTTTCTTATAAATACCTCCCTCCTCTTTCACTTCTTTCACACAATTACCACTTACAAATTTACTACCAAAACTCTCCTCTCAAGATTCTCTCCAAATACATTCTCAAAACTCTCCTAAAATATACTCTCAAACCACCTTCTACATATACAAAATCCATTCACACATAATACTCCATAAACCATCTTTAGGTAAACTTTTCTTTACAAATTCTTCTTCCCATGTTATGTAACTTTACATAACCATGGTGTAAGTTTCCAAAATCTAAATGTTAAGGAAGCTACACTATGTTCATGTATTGTTCTTATTCATGAAAATCCATTAATATAATTATGTTATTACTTTACCTTATTTATATTATTATTGTTATTATATCTAACTAAGCATAATTATGTATCTATATATATATATATATATATATTCTTTAGAGCATATAAACTCACTTGCAATTTATTTAATTTCATGCAAAGTAATTTATTTATTTCCTTTTTTGCAATTTATTTATTTCATATTGTTTTAAGACTAGTCTCTAGTATTAAATTTATCCTTATCAAGTCAAAACAATTTTCTTTATTTTATTTTGTTTCTTTCTTTTTAAGACTAGTCTACTTCTTAGTCTCGAGAGCCTTGAAGAAGCTAAGACTCCCAATACTTGACTTTATTTATTATTTATGTTATTTTTGCTTGTTATTATTTCCCATAATCTTGCCCATTAAGATTGTTGTCCAAATCTTTAAAGCTCCAATTATACTTTGACAAAAAGGAGATTTTATCACATAAGAATGGCTTTATATGAAATTTAGAATTTATGGTTTAACAAAAGTAAATTTATTCTTTTCAAAACTTTAAGAAGAACTCACTACAAAGCTACTCTTCTTTAAAAAGCTTTTTAATCATTTTTATATTACATTGTCTTCCTAAAAAAAAAAAGAAGAAGAAGATTTGATACTAAAATTGATTTCTATAATAACATAATATAAAGAAAACCCCATGAAAAAGGAATGAGAATTTTCAAATTAAGATCTTTTCAAATAAATGGTCAAAGAAAAATAGTATGGAGAACAAATAAGAAAAGTGACACTATTATTGAAAAATTTTGAAAACAAGAAATTTATTCTTATCAAAAGTCATTTAAGAATAATAGTAAGATAAACATGAAATAATTCTTTGAAAAAGAATCAAAATATTCATTTTAAAAGGAGTTACAAAAATGGATTTCTTGTAAATTATAATTTTCTAAACTTTTAATTAACATTGTTTTACTCAAGAAATTTTAATGAACAACAAATACTTGAACATAGATAAAATATGAGCTATATATCTATGAAAGAGAATTTTCAACTATATAGATAACTAAGTATTTATCAAAGAAATTTTTAGATGATTTAATGTTTGAAGCAAATTGCTTTTGGGAAGGGAAAATTTGTGGTGAATCTGATCGCCACTTTTTTGGAGCCTAAATGATCTAATTTGATGAAAATAGTTTTAGGAATGAATAGATCTTTTCAAATAGATAGAAATCGGTATATTATATGTGTAATTCCGAGTTAAAATAACCAAGTTATGACCATTTTAAACTGGAATGATCTTTTATACGAACTTTGACGTTCTTATGGCATAGTTTAGACAAGTCTCAAGAAAGTTATCAAGAAATACTCATTTTGGGTATTTTCCTTGATTAGGTGATTCTGAGGAAGAATACTCATACCCTGAGGGTTATTTCGACTAAGTGGATTGTTTGACCGACTCGTCCATTTAGAAAAAGAGGCAACATAGCATCGTGAGTTTATTTCTTTAAAAAGCTTTATTTGATTGTGCTTGTAGTTTAGTCGCATTAGAATTAAGAAAAGACAAATTGATATGTATGTGAAAAATTGTTGAAAGAATTCTAAGAATATCGAGGCTGGAATTGATTGTAAATAAATGTTTGTTTTAGTATAACACTTGATATGTATGAAATTTTATGATCACCTTAAATTTGATAATAATAATAATAATGCTATGATATTTTAACTAAATTGATTATGCATACCACGAAATGAGTCACATTGCATGAGGTTATTATCCTTAAGTGAAAAGGGTAGTAGCATAGTCGAAAGCAATGCTTGGCAGTTACGATCGAAAGTGATTGCTTGGTGACATGGAATCAAACCAATGCTTGATGGAAATTCGAAAGCATGGCTCAACCCAAGTAGACATTATATGCTTGGCGGTAATGATCGAAAGCATGACTTAACTAAAACTACTCTTTTTGATATTATACATCACCAAACCCCGAATGGAGGGCGTAAATCAATTCAACATATAGTTCTCGAAAAACTATATGCCTTGTTTGCTCACGTGTATGTTATATTTTACTTGATTGCTTAAATAACTTGTTTGAACTTTATTACACAAGGAATTTACTTATGGAAATAATTCTCACTAAGCCTATTAGCTTATACCCTTATAGATATCTTTTGCAGTTTACCTATTTATGGTTGAGACCACGTGGACCCTGTAGCTAGGTATTATCTATTTTGGTTAAGGAATTTCTTTAGATGAAGTTTAGTGTTAGATGACATGAAAACTTCTTAGAAAATATCTTATAATAGATTATAGTTATTTTAGCAGGGGAATACCCTTATGACTTGTAAGACAATTGTTATGAATGAATGCATATTTTGAATCCTCTTTTCTTAAATTGTTATTGTATCTTTTTAAGCTTCATAATTTCATGTATGGTCCTCTAAAGTTGTTAAAGTACGCCTTACACTTAATACCGAAGCTTCTGGGAATGACTAAGGTTGTCATATTTAAGCTTAATATTGAGTGTGGTGGACTGTTATATTTAGGGTACCCTTTGGGGCGTGACAGCTTTTGTAAAAGGCTTGTAAGAAGCCTTTGTTTATAATATCTAAACTTAGCTATATGTATATCTTAAACTTGTTTCTCTTGTGATATATGATGATGGTGATATTGTGTTTTTATTAAAGGTTTTAAAAATCATTAGGTTTCAAATTAGTTGATTTCGAGTATTTAGGCAAATAACTTCTTCTAGGACAACCTTACATATAATTCTACAGGTCATATGTGGTTGGGGAACTGTTATTACATGTTTTTATTATAGGGGTGATAGCGGGTCTTTACAACTCTAATACCATCTGAATTTGTATATTAAGTATTGTAATTTGTACACAAAGGATCATACTAAGATTGTCTTCGGCAATTATACTTATTATTCTCAAATTAATTTACTTAATCCTAGTCTATGGAAAATTTACATTGAGAAACAAAAACAAGAAACCAAGGGATTTATTAATGTGCTTTAAAGGATTAACAATCAAATAAATTATTTCACAAATAAAACCTAAATTGTCACGCCCCAAATGGGTACCCTAAACGTGACAGTCCGCCACACTCAATATTAAAGCTTAAGTATGACAACCTTAGTCATTTCCAAAAGCTTTTATATTAAGTGTAAGGCTTACTTTCACAATTTTAGAGGACCATAATGGAATAATGAAGTTAAGGAGATATAAAAACATATTAAGAAAAGAGATTCACAATAATTATTTGTCATGGCAAAGACTTTACAAACTTAGGACAATCCCTAAATTACTAATCTATAATAATATTCATGCTAATACTGTGCTATACTTTATCCAGATTTCTAATGTTCAAAAGGGATTACCTGCCCGCATGGTCCACGTGGCCTTAACCATAAGTAAGGAACTGCAAAAGATATCTATCGGGGTATAAGCTACTAGGCTTAGTGAGTAAATCCCAAAATTCATACTCGAAGAAATTATCAATCAAGTTTATTATTCAAACATATGAAATGCAACAACCACGTGAGCATACAAGACATATGACTTTCCGGGAATCATATGTTGAATGAATTTACGCCCTTCATTCGGGGTTGGGTATTCAGGCCAATTACAGCCACAACTTTTAAAAACACTTTTATAGATCTTACCGGCTCCTATACGCCATCAAAAACTTGTAGTTATTACAGGCTCCTACTAGCCATCAAAAACTTGTAGTTATTACAGGCTCCTACTAGCCATCAAAAACTTGTAGTTATTACAGGCTTACTAGCCATCAATTTAAGTAGTTCTTACCGCTCCTACTCGCCTTACATGATATACCGGTTATGTCTACCACCACTATTATACACTTGTCCCACCAATTGTATAGTAGCGAATGCAATGTGACTCAACATATGAAGTGCATGAATAATTTCTTTAATTAAAGTCTAGTAGTTACGTTTAAATTCTTTCAAGTGATCAATCAATTTCAAACATTTCAAGATATTAATTCACATACAACTTTATTACAAACAAATCGAGTTTCGATATACTTAGTATTCTTTCAACGTATTATCATACACTTCCTTTTGATTTTTCTTAAATTCTAGTGCAACTAATTTTACAAGCACAATCAAGAGTATGAAAAATAACGGGGATAACTCACGATGCCATTGTCGTCTATTCCTCTAAGCGGATGAGTCGTTCACACACTCCACTTAATCGTAATAGTTCTCGGGGTGAAGAAATCCTTCCTCGGGATCACCTAACCAAAGAAAATACCCATAATGAGTTTTTCTTGAAGATTTTCTTGAATTTTGACAAAACAATGTCAAAGAACGTTAAAGTTCGTATAGAAGAATGTTCCAACTTAAAATGGCCATAACTTGGTCATTTTAACTCGGAATCGCGCATATAATATACCGATTTCTACTACTCGAAAAGATCTACCCATTTCTAAAATTATTTCCACAAACAAAGCCATATAGGCTCCGAAAAAGTGGCGACAAAATTCACCACGGATTTCAAGTAAAAACAACTTTGGTTCAAGAAATCAAAATTTGTTTGATAAATACTTAGTTATCTATATAGTTGAAAAATTCTCTTTTTATAACTATATAACTCATATTTAAGCATGCTCAAGTGTCTTGTTGTCCAATTATTTTTCTTAGTAAAACAATGTTGGTTTGAAGCTTTTCGGAAATTGTTTTTGTAAATTTCTTTGAAATGAATACCTTGTTTTTTTTTTTCTAAAAACGTTTTATGTTGGTTTTATTTATCTTTTTCTAAGTGACTTTTGAAAATAAATTTTCTACTTCTAAGTTACATTAATACTATATTTGAAGTTTTCTAGGAAATATGCTATTCTTCATTTTTCTTGTGTAAATTCTTTGTTTACTTGTTTTGCAAAAATCCTTACTTGATATTTCTCATTCTTTTTCTCATGTCTCATATTTTTCAAAAATATCATCCTGCATGAAAATTGTTTTCTTTATAAAAACAATGTGGAACAATTAAGGACTTTTTGTAGAAAAACAATTTCTATAATTCTATTATTTTCCTCTTGTAACTTGAAAAGAAATAACTTTATTATTTTCAAACCATAAATTTTCTTTGCCTATTTGTTTGCAAAGGTCTTTACTTAAAAATTTCCTTAGTCATCCATCTTATTCTTTCTTATGAAAAGAACCGTTTTGTCAACAAAATATTTTCTTTTGAAAACAAGGTAGAGTAATAAAGATTTAAGTAGCTTTTTAAGTAAAAATAGTTTCTAAATTCATAGTGAATTCTTTTTGTAACTTGAAAATGAATGAGTTTATTTTTGTTATCTTATATTTTTATGTTTCACATAAACTTATTCCTAAGTGACAAAAAGCCTTTTTTATTTGATTATCTTTAGAAAATAAAACTTTTGGACAACAATCTAAATGAACATGATTATGAGAATAACAATAAACAAAATAGCATAAATAATAAAGTCAAGTATTGGAGTCTTAGCTTTTTCAAGGCTCCCGGGACTAAGAAATAAACTAGTCCCATAAAAAATAAAATGAAAGAAAAAAGCTTGTTTTGACTTGATGAGGACAAGTCTAAGACTAGAGACTAGTCTTATTTCAACAAGGAATAAATAAATAAATTGCAATGGAAAAGTAAATAAATTGCTTTGCATGAAATAAATAAATTGCAAGTGAGCTTATATGCTCTAAAGAATATGTATAGATATATAAACAATAATAAATCAACATAAACATAAATGGATTGGCATGAACAAGAACAATACATGAACATAATGTAGTTTCCACAACTTGTAGTATTTGGAAACTCACACTATGGTCATGTAAAGTTACATGACATGAAGAAGAAGAAAGAATTATAAAGGGGTTACCTAAAGAAGACTTTGATATGGTTATGTGGTTATGGGTTTTGTTGTTGGGAAGTTGTTGTGGAATTATTTTGAGAGAGTTTTGAGATAGTAATTTGAGAGAGCTTTGAGAGGAAAAATTGAGAGAGTTTTGGTAAGAATTTGTGGGTAGTGAATGTGTGAAAGAAGTGAAAGAGGAGGGGGGTATTTATAGGATTTTGAGGAGTGATTTTTGTGTGATTAAAATAAAGCAAAATTAAAACAAATTGTGGATGAGAGAGAGGAGGGTGCCGGCCACTTTGAGAGGAGAGAGGGAGTGATTTATTTTTTTGTATTTTTTAAATAAAAGATGTAATATGTAAGATAGATGTGATATAAAGTTATGGGAAAGGTAAAAAGTTAAGATTATAGGTTATGTAGAGTGTAAGAATAGGTGTAAGAAAAAGTAGAGATAAAAGAATAGTGTAGAATAGTAATGAATAGTGTAATGTAAAGTAGATATGACAATTAAAGTACCGGTAGTAAGAAAATACGCGTATAATAGCTATATCTGTTATTTTTACTTACGAAAAATTACGAAACTGATATTTTTGGAAAACTTATATTTTTACGAGTCTAACGGTATATTCGGAATATTTTTACTATTCCGGGCTTCCGGACACGTTTTTCGAGAACTGTGTCCGATCGGGTTCGAAGGACACCCGAATTTCGCGAAACTGAAACTTTTATAAACCTATGGTTATTACGAACTATTTTAGCTAATTATCCCAACTTCGTTTTTCCGGGCCAAAGAAAACGGCAATGCCGGATTTAGATGGATACGGTAAACTAGGGTTTTGTTGACCTTGGGTTTCGTTTGACTTCCGGTTAGGGTTTTGTGCTAAACCGATCTCGAAAATTCAGGGGTTTACGTAAATTATTATTAAAACTAATATGAACTATACAATGGCATTATAGCCTAGTGGTATTTCCCTAGTTTCTCAAGTGAAAGGTTCCAGGTTCCAGGTTCGAATTCCTCATTTCCCGTTGTAATGGCAAAAGGACAAAAAAAAAAAAAAAAACACTAATATGAACTATAACATAAAGTCTTTTAATAACAAAGTTTAGTGATATTATAATGATGTTCTAGAATTTGTTGATCAATTTCTTCTATCATTGAATTATTTCAATTAATACTTTCCATAATTAGATCTTTTAATTTATACCTTTTAAAAGGCTTATAGGAGTTGGTAACATGATCAACAAGATGAATTTTGTAAGCTAAGCATCTTAATTTTTCTAACTTTATCTCTTAATTTCTTGTTTTTGTTGCTCAATGTAATCACCCAAATTCATGTAACTTGAATGTGAGAATTATTAAGTAAATAATGTATAATTTTTAAGAGGTTTTAAGAAAAGTCACATGAATCACTATTGATTTTTTTTTCTCGATTTAAAAATATTAAAAACATGAACAATTTGATTGATGTTTAAAAGCTACAATTGTTAATAATAAAATGTCAAAATACAATTTTCCATAGTTTTTCAAAACCTAATGATAATAGGTCGATAACATAATGAGATAACCTAATTTCAATTTTAACAAGATAATGGTAAATTTAACGTATATATGTAAAAAAGCAAAAATGAGACATCTTGATTTCAATCTCATCAAGAGGATCATGCTAACAAAAAATTATAAAACGTGGTATGTTTAATGATTAAAAGAATATAAACACTGTATGTTTCATATGCACATTGTCACATACACACACACAATGAGAATGGAAAAAGGAACCTACAACCTTCAATTATCGAGTTGGTCATGTTGTGTAAGTTAGTGTTGTGTCGTCATGTGTCATCTCAAGTCAAGAGATAAAGTAAGTTGAGTCCAATCATGCTATCAGTCATTTGTTGTCTTTACTAAGTCTGAGTTTTTTTTTAAAAAAATTAAGTAAATGGAAGGTTGAAATTGCTAAACCAAATCTTATTGATTTGTATATGCTATGCTGCATGAAATATTAGTTATGTAGAGTTAAAGAAATATTAAAAAATTTGAAATATTGAATTAAGAAATAAATGAAAAATAATAAGTGATTGTGAAAGAAGAGATATTAAACCTAAACAACAATAAATCTTAATACGTTCCATAGAAAGTGAAAATAGTGAGAAATATCAAGTAAATGTGGTAAAAAAAGAATAAAACAATGTAACCATAATATCTACTATTTATAAGCTTAAAAATTTAGATGTTGAACAAATGAATTAAAATTTCTTTAAGAAATGAAAAGTAATAGCAAAACGTGAATTATAGTTTAATTTAGAATTTGAACTTAGATAGTTTAACTAAATCAAGTAAATTGAACTATATGATATAATAAGATAGATTAATATAATCAAACTAGTCAATGGATTTAATTAAAATTTAAGAACTCAAATATTCCTTTCTACTTATCCAATTGCTTCAATTACTCATTTCATTAATCAAATTTCTCAATTTTCTTTAATTATCAAATTTTAATTCTATTCTTTCTCAATTGGTTCAGTTACTTTAACTATCTTTTCCAACAAAACAAATTTCATCATCATTTCAACCAATTTTAATTAGAACTTCTCTACTTTCAATTATCAAATGAACAAAAGTAGTGAATTTTTTCCTAATCATTCATTTTAACTTATTTTCTTCTCTTTTAATTCTATAAACTTTTAAATATTTAATTAAAGTGCTTTTAAGTTTCTAAATCCTTGAACTTTAGTTTAACTTTTATCTCTTAAATTCCATGAATTTGAGTTTATCTACTTATTTAAAAAATATCAGTTTCTAAGCTGAATTTAAATTAAATATCAAGTTTTTGCAATTAAATTTCTAAAATAGATTACTAATTTAAGTTAACATTTTACTTATATATATATATATATATTCTAAAATTACTTCTTAATTGTTTTTAATACTTAAGATAATTATCTGAAAAGCTTAAATCAAAAGCCTTACTCCTAAATATTTATAAATTCCTTTTCCTTATCCTTTCCCATTACTTTTGCTGCCTTCATCTTTTTCTCTCTTCAATTTTAGTCTTCGTTTTCTTTCTTTCTCTTCTTAATTTCTCTCTTCTTTCCTCAAAATCAACCCCTAAATCTTAATTTCAAAAGGATTGAAGAAGAAATAGAAGATGAAAAATAATATAAAAGGTGGAAATTAGGCATGAAGAAACTACAACAACTAAGGAGAAGGAGTAGTAGTAGCATAGATCAAGAAACTTATATTGGCTAAACTTGAAAGTGTAAACCCTGGGAATTTTTCACATTAGTACAAGACCTTATTAATAGATTTATAAACTAGATAATAGATTTAGATTCTAATTGAAGTCTAATAATAGATTAATATTTAGATTTTGGATAGATGAAGAACTTAGGAACCGAATAATGAAATCCTTTGACCCTAGTTAATACCAAAAACGAGATTTTGTATCTTGAATAAATAATTCAAGATATGATCTAAAATTTAGACCCGAAACCTGATATACAAATAGATTTAAATAGAAAATATGAATATAAGGATTAAATGATTGTTTTTTATCCCGATAATGATTCGAGATTAGAATAACGAGTAGTGATGGGTTTATATTTAGACTTAAACCCTAAATTCAAGATTTCTAATTAAAATTAAAAACTACTAAAAGATTTCATGTTTGGTATCAAAATTAGAGATATACATATAGTTTGGTTTCTGTATTAAGTCCAATACAACATAAATGATTATTTACGCTTATAAACAAGAAACGATGACTCAAAGATAAACCGTTAATTTTAAATACACAACGAAAATACAAACTGTCGAATAACTTAAAATCTAAACTCCAAACAAATAATCGGATCACGCTATTGTTCTAAATCGAGTTTTCTTAAGCTATCGAAGCCTAAAACAAAAATTGACCTAACGAGCTTAAGAAATCTAAATCACGGGAGATAAAATTTTACGAATAAATAACTACGTATATATATAACCTAGATTGGCATTATTTGAAAATCTAAGTGTTTTGTATAACTTTATACACATATTTTTGTACAAAAACTTCCAAATATTAGATAATATATACTCGTATAACTCGTTTAATTAACTCAAAACTAAATTAAAATAATAAACTAATATATATATAATATATATGAATCTCGGCTGCATTCGGTGGAAATTGAAGAAGAAAGAGGAGCCGGATTTTTGCTCAATCATGCACCAAATTTGTCAAACAAAGCAACATCCACACCAATCAATAGTAGCCAACTCAGCTCCACATTAATTGCAAGGAAAATAACAGCCAAAAAGATAAAGAATCGGAGGAAAAATCAAAGGAGCAGCCGCAA